>VACF01000490.1:0-62530 GCA_006891605.1 Pleurozium schreberi | reverse complement strand
TATAATCGGGATTAGGGCCCATGAACCCCTAGCTGCAGACGCACAAATACAGTACCCTTTGATCCTTGTCAGTACATGTAGTGCATACATGGAAGCCCTCGCTCTTGTTGTAGCACGGTCCATTCCACAAAACAGAGGTCATGTCCCATCCAGGTGGACATCGCTGCAGACATGCTCCCCTCTTTTTTCAGACGTTAGGTTATTCACTTTGATGTTGGAGAAAACGTCACGAACAACATGCACTATGAAACCGTAGCCGCGTGAATGCAGACATCGATGTGCTGGAAAATAATGTCCCGTAGAACGTCTCGACGTCCAGGATGATGTACCGGAGGACATCAAAAAATCTGACTTCAGAGGACCCAAAATGCTGATGTGGCATGCCACGTCAACTACCGATGTCCACCTCAGATAATTTCCATGTCATCTTACCACATCAGATGCCACGTCAGCAATTTCAGGGCCAAACCCTGCCCGTTCCTTTTTTTTCAAGCCGGACAGTCTTTTAACCCCTACCCGTTGAAAATCTCTGTTAGTTACCTTTAGATGAAATTGACCGCAGATGATGACGTGGCGAATACGTCCGTTCAAGACATTTTTTCGAACATCTACTTGTCAAAAGTGATGTCTCTGCAGACATCCTTGTTTTCGATAGCATTCATACRTCTAATCAAAATTTCAGCTATGTTGTCGCTAACATCCTGCAAAAATCCACATTTTCGTTGTGTCCGACCCCTCAGCATTCGGATGTCTGCATCGGACAGGTGATGTCTCTTTGGACATGGGACGTCAAGGGCCGAACATCAGAAAAAACATTGTTTTCTTCTAGTGGCAAGACGTTAAATCGAGCCCACATTGAATTGGCCTGACACGCTTAATATGAATTGGTTGAGATTGCGGGTGGCTAGGCTTAGCTACAAGACTGCAAACGTGTAGGACTGCAACACCACAGGATAAGTGGATAACAACCTTGGAAAAATTGAAGATGACCACCACCATAGCTATCCTGCGTAGGGTAGAGTTTTTAGGGTTTGGAGCATCAAATAAGAGTTTTATGTTCTTTCTTAAACCATGAACTAATTTAAATATCCCACATTGTTTGTCTTACCTCCTACCACCTCATGTATATATAAAGAGATGTGTTTCCATTTGAAAACACAAATCACAAATCACAAAAAGTTGAATTATCTTTTTCAAGTTCTGTTAAGACAACATATTTTCATGTTTGTTTTAAGCGCCATGAAAATATGACATATTTAATTGATCAAGCCACTCATAAATGAGTCCCAATTTGATGAAAACCACTCATSTAAGAGAAGCCGAAATGCCAATGGATTGTGACCATTGATGCATTAGCCAAAAGGTTCCTAAACTGTAGGTCGTAAGTGAAGAATGCTAAGTCGCAGGTGATCAGTACCAGAAAGAACCTCCTTCACCCAAGTGCTGATAAAGTTCTGGTGCACTTCTGATATGCCYCTGGTAGAGCATCAAACAGAATTCGGAATGCGTGCTTTCCCAACCCTCCATGCCTGCCGACGGACCACACATGAAACCGACCACAACGGGGATGCCAGGTGGAGCACCCATCCAACTTGGCACAGGCCTACGTGTCTCCCACTTCTGCCACGGCGACAGAAAAACAACGTGGCGTCCCCCCAGCATGCCCTCCCCCAGGTGGCTGTATCGTGGACGTCCATCGTGCCAGTCAGCAWGGTTAATACCACCGGCCCCTGACCGTCTCTCCCATCTTGCAATCTCGTTCCGTCTTGCCTACGATCCCTGCACTAACACAGTATCTCTCAGTTTTGCCACTGAATTTTGTTCAAGTTYGTGTCCAACGCTAGCTACAGATCTTTCTGCAATCACCGAGCTGCCAACCTCCAGTACCAAGTCGAAGATTTGCAGCAATGGCGTCATTCAATGTGAGTTCATGGCCTATACTATAAAAAATTTGTACAATTCCTATCTGTCAAGGCTAACTTACTAATAAAAATTCTTACTATATGATATTTTTACATACCCTATTTTATATATATTAGAGGATGTTGCATTTCATAGACCCTATAGTAGCTCTAAAAATTATATAAAATTTTCCCCCTTTGAATTAAATGGACCATATCTTTTAACTCACGTAGTTTTCTAAAAATCGCAAGTGATCTCCCCGGGAATCCAGGAAGGATGTCACGAATGTTTAGTGTCTAATGGATGACAAGAGTATATTTCCGTGTGGGAAAGAAGTGCAACTATTCATTGTAGGAATTTTGTGTGGAAAGGGGAGATCTTCTATAGTTTTTTTTACTTCAAATGAGTTCTTTTGAATATTTTAATACCAATTGTTCCCATGGTTTCAGAAATAATGATTTCCACATGAACCCTCCGCGTCTTTCTAGGGTTAACGGTTGTGTACATTAGGTATTTTTCAGCTACAATGGAGAACCATTTCAAGCTAATTTCAAGCTAGTTCCCCTTGCTAGGAACCAGCCATTGTTGGCCACAATCAAAAAATAATTAAAAAACAAAATAAAAAATATTTCAAAAATAAATTTTCTTTCAAAAAAATACTTAAAAAATAAATATTTAGTGTTATCTAACATGGCAGTTACTATGCCATGTCAGCCAACTACTGTGGCCGAGTTCTCACAGTTCTAAAACTTGAAGGAACTTGCAGCCCTCTAAACAAGTTGAATATCATCTAATGGTTCTCTGGACTGAATACTTTTACTGGCCATTTGGGCTACTATCTACCACTATGATTGGGTAATGTTTTTATTAACTCCTCATCGCCCAAGGGGATGAAAAGTGTCCTCATAGTCCACTTTGAAGCGCTCTAACTTTTTCATTCAATGTTTGAATTCAATAAAACTTGTTTGAAAAGTTGTGCATAGTAGTCTAGTATCTATGATAAAATTTTCAGATCAATCCAAGACATATTGAGTTTGCGAAAGTCATTCAAAGTTCTCAGGTTCAATTTAGGTTCAGCACACTGCATTGTGATGGCTGCAACTTTGGGGGATTGTGTCTTTTTCATCAAATGTTTTTTTCAATAAAACTTCTTGGATTTTCTCACCATAAAGGTCTAGTTATTGTGGTAAAGGTTTCATGCCAATCCAAGTTGTATTGAATGTTTGGTAGCAATCCAAAGTTCAAAATCCAGAAATTTTTGCATTTCAATGAACTTTGGCAGCTCATAACTTCTTCATATATGATTCTTTTCTAATAATTTCTATTGGAAAAGTTGCGTTTACTAGTCTAGTTTTTGTGGTTGAAATTTGAGATCTATATAAGAAGCTATGAGTAAATGAGAATCATTTCAGTAGACGGAGGTTTAGCCACAAATGTGATGTTTTGTTACTTTTTTCAATGTTTTTTGACATTTTAACCCCTAAAGTTCCAAGTGTCTCCCGAGGGGACACTTCGGATTTTGGGCAGGCTCGTGTGATCTCAATTTTTGACATAATTTTCTTAAACATTTTTTTATGATAGAAATCCACATTAGTTTTCTGAAAATACAATTGCTTTTTCAATCGGTGCTGGGGGCAAAAGTTATGCCATACTATGCACAAATTTCAGTTTGTCGGGCAGAAAAAAAAATAAAAAAAATGTAACTTTTTTTATTTTTCATTTTTTTCTCAAAGATTATATTTTTTTGTACATTTGAAGCTTTGATTCATTCTATTTGGCCTAATAATGAGAAAGTTATGGACAATCTTGTTTTTCGGGCAATCTAAGCATCCTCTTGGAAAAATAACTTAAGGATTCATTTCTGAATGCAATTTTCACAATTTAAAAAAAAAATTGTTGAGCGAGGTTAAGTTTACTTGCCAAAACAATCTCACTCTGGGGATTACTGTGTTTCAATCCCATCTCAGAGCTATTAACCATTTAGTTTTTTTTTCCAATCTTGTACCTACTTCTATTTAACAATTTTTTAATGATTGAATATCAAGTGTGTTTTTCTTGAATTTTTTCCCCCTAATCCTCAACTTGAATCTTAAACACATAAAATTTTAATTTCAAGCTCAATAGAGCAAAAAAATTTGATTAGGAAGCTCCAAAGCCTCAAAATTTACTCATAGAATGTATAAAAAAGCTAGTTTTTTTCACTTTAAACGCAGATATCTTACAATCTATGCGGTCAAATTTCGTGAAAATTTTCATACACATTTATATACTGGTCTAGTGCAAGATCCTACGGTTAGATATGCAAAAAAATTGAAAAGTTTGAAAGTTTTGCACCTTGCAATAGAAATGGCAATTTTGAATGGATTTTGAGAGAAAAAAAGCCTTGGGACTTTAGGGGTTAAATCCATTTTGCATACACAATGAGTCATTTTTATGATAATTTTTTCCACTAAATTCTTTATATTCTAGTTTTGAATCTCTTTGTAGTCCAAAGTTTTTTCATTTGAATCGGTTTAGAAATCAAATTTCACCTCCAAATGTGTTTTTAAGAAAATATCAACACCTTTTTCAGCATTAAAACATTATAATCTTTCAATCTATACGGTCAAATGACCCCAAATTTTTCCCACGTCATCTAAAACATGCACACTACAATATTGTATGGTTGAGATCTTCATAATTGACTGAAATTGTGACCTTTAACACTTGCAAAGGCAGGATGCTTTTAACCATGGTTGGACCTCGGGCGATGAGGGTTAAAAGGCAATACCCCCGAACAAAAAAAAAAAAAAAAGAAAAAAAGAAAAAGAAACAAAAAAAAAAACAGAGTGTTGTTTTTGTGAACATTGACCGGCTTCCAGAACCGCTTGACACAGGTGTGGCAAAACTGCAACATCAATAAGTCAAACCCATCACTAGTCAGCGTTGAAGTGTCACCGCAGGAAGCCTTTGAATGGAACTCCCTGAGATGGGTGTAGGCCAGTTGTTTTTCCAATGCATGTTTTTTTGCATTAGGTTTCAACCAGAAAAAAATGATCATTGGCTTTTTCTTTTTTCTTTTTTCTGTACAGTAAATTTTGGGGGGTCAAAAATAGACAAATTATTGTTATATTGTAAGGCCAACAGCCAAAATTTATCTAGGTATCACCTAGTTTTGATACATATATCACTGAGTATCACCCAAATATCACATGAGTATTGAAGACATAGTTGGCTACTTTTTTTCAAAATGATTTAAAAAAACTGGTTTTGGAATTTGACAGTCAGTAAGGGATAAGTTATACTTTTGCCCGCACCCTGTGCAGATACAAACAAAAGCACACGTTTACTTTTGGTACATGATTTGGGATGTAACTTAAGATAGATTAATTGGGTCAATTTCAATAGGTGATTTTCAATACAGAAATGTGCAAAACCTTGCCTGATTCTTACTAAAAATTTGCCAATTTAATTGAAATTCCAGTTAGGTTTTGATACCAATCCARTACTGCTATTTAATAATAAGTGTGTTGACAATCAAATGGAATGCTAGCTTGTCAACGAAGAAGTTCAGTGAGAGGGACTTGAGCCAAACCTTGCATCACTATTAGTAAGTGCGCTTCCGAGACGCAATGGCAGAGGAGGTCGAAGCCATTGAATTCTTGTAAGCCTTTGCCACTTTTTTCAGCAGTCAAGACACGTACAGGCGAGCTCGATCCAGATTTCTTAGCAACAAAACAAGTCCAGCTTAGTTTGCGCATCAATTTGTGTATCAATTTGCGCAAGTAAAGCTCGCTCCGTTGCACGGCTATCATCACATGTCGCATTCGCACAGCTGCACATGGCACCGAACTCTTCAAGTATTCGCCGCTGTATATATCTTGTGATTCATCACGCCTCCGAGGCAGTAGTGTGACAGTCGCAGTACTCATTGTCGATCTTCCAAAAGTTTCACTCTGAATCTCTACTTCTGTCAATTGACAGAAAACAAAGCCAAGCGCTAAGTGAAGGGAGAACAGTTTGCACTTGAAGGCGATCAATTTGCTCGAATGACCTCCACCATGCAGCAGAAATTGCGGCGCAATTTACTGTTGTCTTTCTTGCTTCATGAATAGTGTGCAATTGCAAGAAAGATTGAGAAATTGTTGCGTACTGCGAATAGGATACTTATACTGTGTCTAGGTTTTCATGAAATAAAGGTCGGGAGCAGTGATGAAGCGCGAGGTGGAGATGCGAGGTTGTCGTTATAATTTTAAGACGAGAGGTGTCGGGATTGTGTTCATTATTGTGTCAATGGTGCTGGGGAGATGTGGATGTGGATTGCCGTTGCCTTCGCCAAAACTACCGGACTATTGCAACAGCGAGGAGCGATGCTGCATGCCGCGGCCGTATGTAGGGAAACCGGAGCGCCAATTTGAATTCAATGCGTCGCTCCCGGTTCGCATACGCCGGCCGGCGCATCTGCTCGACGAGGCGTACATTGCGAAGCTGGAGCACGGGGTGCAATTACAACGGGATCTTCCGGACACTGATCCGCGCTCATTTTTGAACCAACAGAAGCTCCATTGCCTCTACTGCGACAACGGGATATACTACCCAAACCAATCATGGCCTTTGGAGATTCACGGCGGCTGGCATTTTCTCCCTTGGCACCGGATGTTCGTGTACTTCAATGAGCGCATCATCGCGAAGCTAATGCATAAGATCTGGTCATAAAAATTTCAATTCGTTCCTCAAATAGTATGTTTTCCAACACTAGAAAACTCTAAACACATTGTGTTGTTTCTCTTATGATTTTTTTTTGACCGTAGTGATCTTAGTTTTGAATATAAATACTAAAAGACAACCCAATATTTTCAAGGAAAAAAAAAAAAAAAAAAATTCTGCCCAAAAATTCTGCCCGAAGTCGGGCAACGACCAAAAAATGGTCGTTTGAGCGCTTAGGGGTTAAGGAAATGGTGCCTCCAACTATGCTGAATTTCATGGACGGCTTTGACTGTTTTGGGTGTTTCCACCATACATTCAGACTGCCTGCTGATCTGGGCCTTGCTTGGATAACTTTCATATCAGCCTAGGGTAGAGACTGAGAAAGCAGCAACTAAGACTTAATTTGTGGCACAGATCCCCAATTTTGTTACTTGGTAGGCATCCATGCTTCATGCCTCAAGAGATCCATCATCCATGGTAAGTTGGTTCGCACCACTTAAGTTACTCATCTTGATGGACATCTCAATACTTTTCAACTACTTTCAATTAGTATTGAATTGTAGCCAATATGGAAGAATTCTTGTCATAAGGATCTTTTACCAGTAATGAAAGAATACACTGCGTCTCTGATTTTCACAAATGGAGAAGGATTAACTTATTCTCATTGCACAAGCTGTTGGCTTTTGCAAAAGAATGGCATGGCCATTGTACTTGCACTAAGCTTAAGGGAGAGGTATCCAATGGCGTCCGTGTACCCAATGTGGTCTGATTCTACATAACATAATCATTTTAGACTATAAATGTAGGTAGGCGGTACATGACTTATTTCTTTTGACCTAAAATAATAAGTAATCTACAGTCCTGCTATATTTACCTACTAGAATGAATGCATGACCTAGAAAGGGACGGCATTGGGTAGATGGACGGCATTGGGTGCCTCTCCCTTAGTACTTGAACATTGCATATACTTTCACCGCCTTAGAAATTCCAAATTCATTCATATGATGTCAAAAAAAAAAAAAACTTTAAGAAAATCTGGAATCCACCTAACACAACCCTACAAAAACTTTGACAACTTAAAGGTTGACCCATAAACAAATGCTTAGTTTTAAACGTTTTTTTTTTTTTTGTGTAATTACCTTTGACTAAAAATCACTATAGCGTTGAAGCATACCAGAKATTTTTCTCTTGCACAAGCCCATAGAGGCTAAATCGCCACAACGATAGCAACAATCCCACGGCCACCAAAACGCCATACGCCCCCGTCACCAGCAACCCCATCCACAATAGCACCCGCGGCACTTTCATCGCAATTTCATCCAACTTCCGACGACATCCATCCCACAACCCCGTTGTGACTTCCTGCGCGCTCAGACGTATCGCCACCTTCACTTGCTCCTTTGACATTGCCCTTGCCAGTACCCCGATGAAGCTCGCCATCGCCGCCTCACCCTCAGGCTCCTTCAAACACTCCATGCTCTGTCGCATGAGCGCGAAGAGGATTGTCTTCACGAGCTCCTCGACTTTAGGGTTTGGGGGATCACCCTCGTCGTAGTCGTTGGTGTAGAAGGTGCTGTTGTGGCCAGAGGAGTTGAGCGCTTTTGTGACTGTGCGCCGCATGGCGTCCAGACGCTGCGAAGGGTGTTCATGGTAGGATGCTCCGTCGTGGTAAGATAGTGCGTCGTCCATTTGGAGTTTGATCGTTTTTCGCTTGCCGGAATCTGTGGGGTGAAGAATTAGGGCTTTATTTAGAGATCGTTTGGTGTGATTATTAGGGCTTGGAATCTATGGTGTGCTTTTTGAAGTGGTGATTTTAGGGTTTCAAGAGTATGAGAGTTATGATAAGTGTGACGATGTCTCTTTACTACATCAGGACACAATTAGGGTTTGAGTAGTATGGGCTTCGAGTGTATGAGAGCTGTGATAAGTTTGTGAGTAGGTAATGGCTTTTACTACAGTAGGACACAATTTGGGTTTGAGTAGAGATCATTAAAGAAACTATGGTGGGTATTTTATTTATTTTGAATTGGTGATGTGAGTTATGATGAGAGTGTGTTAATAGAATTTTCTTTACTTTTGCTTTTCTATTACATTAGAACGTAATTAGGGTTTTCCTTTTTTAAATTTCATTTGAAGTATGACTTCATATCTGGACGAGAGTTTCTTCATCTTTGGCACGAAGTCTCCTGCTCCTGCGAATTCGTTGCCTTCGGGGTTGTCGATTGTGAACGCCATTGGAGTTATTGTTTGTGACCAGGGTACTATGACCATAGTATGTGAAAGGATGCGACTTTCCCATCATAGAGAATAGAGCAGTAACAGCATTGTTGTTAAATTCCTAGTAAATGCTGTGGTTACAATGCCTTAGCAATATTCTCCGAAGCATCTCAACCATGATGACTGATTGCAACCCCAGACCAGACTTGCAGCCACAAGAATATTGAAAGCGTAAATTAATTGTAAACCTGAGATTCATGATCTTTGTGCTCATGCAAGATCCGAACTTCGATTTACAACAGGTTTGTGCAAAAGCTAGAACAGCAACCTATTCGATAGAAGGAAAATGCACATTCTAAGCCATCAATA
Source organism: Pleurozium schreberi (assembly GCA_006891605.1). Classification (NCBI taxonomy): domain Eukaryota; kingdom Viridiplantae; phylum Streptophyta; class Bryopsida; order Hypnales; family Hylocomiaceae; genus Pleurozium; species Pleurozium schreberi. The sequence goes on along the minus strand of VACF01000490.1, from coordinate 53,356 downwards.
AAGTCTATGAAATTGCAATACATTCTGAAGGCATAGTAGTTTTCTTAGTTTTCAACATCATTTCAGATTCGTGATTGAACCAGCAAAAAAGACTTGCCAACACCTATTCATCACATTGACCTCTGCTTTTCTGATAAAAGATATTCAGCACCTCCACTCCTAGGCTATCTTCTTTGTAAAGCAAAGATCCTTCTACTCCTCGAGTTCAAGAGTGAAAGGGTTGTGGACAGGCGTAGTTACTGTAAATGCATCGAACAAGGGTACTTGCAGGAGGAGGAGGAGAAACTTCAGGTGGTGGAGTACTTGCAGGAGGAGGAGGAGAAACTTCAGGTGGAGTACTTGCAGGAGGAGGTGGATTCGCAGGAGGTGTAGCAACTGGAGCAGGTGGAGTTGCAATTGTTGGAGGAGGAGAATCCACAGGAGCAGGAACAGGTGGAGACACAACAGGTGGGGGAGGGGAAAGCACAGGAGGAGGAGGAGGAGACTGCACTGGAGGTGTGGCCGGTGGTGGGGAATCCACAGGCGGAGGGGGTGCATCAGGGGATGGTGGTGAAACCACCGGTGGTACCGTTGGTGGTGGAGTGGCAATGGGTGGGGTTGCAAGAGGTGGAGTTGCAACAGGTGGAGTCGCAACGGGTGGAGTTGCAACGGGTGGAGTCGCAACGGGTGGAGTCGCAACGGGTGGAGTCGCAACGGGTGGAGTTGCAGCGGGTGGAGTTGCAACGGGTGGAGTCGCAGCGGGTGGAGTTGCAACAGGGGGCACTGATGTTGGTGGAGGCGTATCCACAGCGGGGGTCGGCGGGACCCCCCCTGTGGGAGAAGGAGCCGCCATCCTACTTCAAGTGTGTGCCAGAGCAATCAACTGAATCTGCGCATTGGCGGTGGTGAATTCTGTTAGAAGGATACTTAGACTGGCACTGAAATTATCAACAAAGGAAAGAAACAACGTCAAAAGCTCCATGACATCAAACTGGGTTACATTGAGTTAGAAGTCACAAATTTAAGAAATCATACAATACCTTGTAACATCCTTGCGTGAGTTACAAAGTATAAAAACAATACAATGCCATACAGAAGCCTTGCGCTAGATGTTTACTTGCATTATATTCTAATTGCTTTAAAAAAGGGGAAAGAAAACATTAGAAGCATCATGATATCAAACAGGAGTAATCTTGAGATAAGACATGGTAAGCAAAAACATTGCGTAGACTGCCAAGTAGCATCCTCATCCCTAAAATGTGGGCGTGATGAAACGAATCATCTGCGTTTTCTAACCAATTACTTAGCGTTTGTGGTTTGGATCTCCATGTCAGGATATCAAGAATTGACTCTGCTGCATGATACAAATCAAACCGTACAGGATTCGTATAAAATCAAGTCATAAGCTCGAAAGTTCCTCAATAGATATCCTCGCTTGCTGAAGAACTACTAGTGGAATTCTAATGCACATTCACTCGCAAGGAAAACGCTACCCTGTTGCTTCCGAGCTTCCAAGTCAACAATCAAGTCAACCATCAAGGCACCAAAAGTCAACAATTGCTTTCTCTCGACAACTTCGTCCAAGGTACTACAACTGCACAACAACTACAAAGAGAAGCAATGCGAGGTATGAATGACCGTCTAGAGACGTGCGCCGAAAAGGAAAAGCATGTAACATGTTGCAAAGAAWMAAAAAAAAGCACGTYAGATTCCACMTCGATTYACKAACCAAAGGATCCACAAGCTACTCCCGAGCAAAAGTGATGAAGAGTCATGCCACCATTCCTCTTAACCGAAAATTCACAGACGTGAAAGTTCTCCAAGAAACACACCTACAGAAGGCAGCTAAGCTCCTGTTACGCAAAAATCGTGACCTAAGAATATTGTCCACCGTGCCTGACTAACACCCTTCAAACAAGTACCCCTCCACAGATGCTACGAAACTTCACCAAAAACGAAACCCACACAACACGAAACATTAACTACAAAACGAAACTCACCCACCCACCCACCCCGCATTCCTTGCACCACCAGACTTCTTTCCCAAAAACGCTCGAAGTTCTAGAAGAATGCCATCCCCGCAACAACAATCGACCTGTCTCGCACTAACAATCACTCAGAAACCTTCACGATCATCACATCCCCCACACATACACGCTCAACCTCGACACAGCCGCACTCACAACAAAAAACAGACCAAGCCAAGGCTCTCGATTTTCACTCAAGAACGCGCGCCAGCTCCCGATTTCTGCGCTCAAGGCTCGACAACCGCCGTCCCTTCCCCCACAGTAAAAGAAACCCATAACACACCAAAGTCCAGAACCTGTACCTGAGAAAAACGCAAGCAATAGTTTTCTTGCCCGCGAACCCAAAAACGCTCCTACGCCGATAAGCAAGAATCCGCGCCAAGAACCAAAACTCCACGAACTCAATCGAGCTCAAAACCGCGGTCCGATCTCTCTGCAACAACGTGCGCAACGAAAGCAAGCCAAAACTCTCACAAGCTCTCGTCAACACTCTCTGGCAACTCGCCAAGAGTTGCACTAACTTAATCGCAAAAAAGAAAACGGTGTGAGAGTGCGCCTGATGATGTCCGTTTCTCCTCTTGGGTTTGACCACCCTCACACCAAAACTAAACTCGTTTAAGCTCCCCAAACACGGCCAAGACGATGATGATGATGATGTACGCCAGTGAGATAGTCTGAGGAAGTTGGCCTGTGAGGAGGTCGCGTGGACTCTAGCAGCAGCCGCGTTTGGCACCGCGACCACGACGAAGTCCGAAATGTCCGTCGCTCCTATCGTGTCCTGCCACAAACCGTCTCCAGTAGTGACTGCTCCTTCCTTGGAAAGAAGGGCTTTGTGGGGTTGTTGATTTTGGATTTTTTTTTTTTCTTTCCTTCACAACAGTACTCTCGAATCCGTCTGCAGTTCTGCAACTCCGAGATGCTAAATTTGGACTGCGATTTCGGAAGAGAAGGGAGTCGCGCGCCTAATTTTGGGGCAATGTCGCAGGTGGACAGAAAAAACAACTGTTGTGTGGCGGTGCACCAGGGGCGCCGGGGGGCTTCGGGGCACGTTCCTTTTGCTTTTTCACATCGGAGTTTTACTTTTTTGGCCAGGTGATTGCGGATTTGGAGGGAGATTTTTAGAAGTTGATTTCAGTTGGCTAACTTGGCTGTTGGTAGAAAGGCACTCACTTTCGGGGAATTTTTTTTTTTGTTAAAATTTGAAATTTAATATAAAAAAAAAAACCACTTCTGTAATTTGTACAAACCGGCCCCTGTTGAAAAACCATGCCATGCTTGGCCCCACAACAAAATGGTGAAGCAGCCCTCTAAATGTTCTCTGTACCATTGATCTTCCATGTTAGAGGAATGTCCTTCTTCGATTTCGTTCCCCGTATTGTTGTGGGTGTGTTGTAAGATAAGATATCGTATGGATAGAAAGTCTCATACAACATTTCCACAAAATTGAATTTCTACATCAGATTCATAGCAGTCCACATCACCTCGCACCAATCGCAAGATGCCATGTGGCACCATGTTCCACAAAAATGACTTAATTATTTCCAAATCGCACCTTCACAAAGGGTAAGGTAACTAATGTTGATCACCTTTTTCTTTTTGTGTGTGTGTGTGGAGGAATTGCGAATCTAAGGTGGTAAGTTTATTGGACTGATAACTGATGCAATCATGGGAAACACTATTGCCTTTGGCAGGAGCTCATGGACTCTCTTGCATATGATGTAAATTAGAATGGTAGGTCTAGTACTCTGGCATGTGAGAGAGCAAGAAGACTGGCTAGCATGGAAAGCTAGCAAATGGTTGATGTACGTACCCTGGATAAGGGGACTTGGGACGAATTATCAAACAAAGGGACACTGGGGGGTACTGTACTGTACTGGGGTACCACTTGTACTGAGTGAAGCTAGGAAATCAATGTAAAAGCCTATATGTCATTTTGAAGGTAAACCATTTAACCCTGGAAGGACGGGTCCCCATGGAAATCATCATTTCTGAAACCGTGGGAACAATTGGTATTAGAAAATTCAAAGAACTCATTTGAAGTCAAAGTAGTGTAGAAGATTTCCCCTTTCCTCACCGAATTCTGAGGATGAATAAGGTAGGAAGTCCATAAAGCGTCCATCTAAGAGCTGGAACTGAATTTTGGGGAGGTCAAACTTCTTGAAATATTTTTCAGTAAATTTTCCTTGGAAAACAAGAGAAATTGGCATTCAACCCAAGTTGTTTCATATTTTTTGAAACTTTGTAGAATTAGTCATGAATTTTTGAAGTTGCAGAAAAGTGCATTTTAGTGGGCTCTAAAACGGACCACCTCCTCAAATGTAGGTTCCTTGTACATTGGAGAGTGCAAAATGTATGTTTAAAGCTTGTTCCATTTTAGGGCCTGCTCCATTTTAGGACCTCCTACCTTAGTTGCAGTTCTGTCCCACGCGGAAATATACTCTATCATCCATCGGACCACTCTAGTTCATGGCGTCCTTCCTGCATGGATTAACCTTGTAACGTCGTTGCAAACATTTAGTGTCTAGCGGATGTGAGTGAATCGTTCTATGTAGGAYTAAAGTGCAAATGTTCATCATTGGAATTTTCTATAAACAAAAGAGATTCCACATAGTAGTTTGATCTCTAGTGAGTGCTTGTGGCCTTCCTTCAAACAAATGAGTTACATTGTATCAAAGAGGATGATTTCATAGTGGCCTTGTGAGGATAGGCGAGGCACCGTGGAAATCATCTTCTTGGGTACAGTTTGAATCATTTGCTTAAGGAAAAAACCATGAGCACTCATTCAAGATCAAAAATTTGTGCAAGACCTCTTCCTTTCATATAAAATTCTAGGGATTAATATTTACACTTGGGTCCTACATGGAAGGATTCTCTATGTCATCCATTGGACACTTTGTGTCTACAGCGTGCTTTGAGGATTAATCCATAGAGCTCTAAGCAAGTTACCTTGGAGATCACCCTATTAGATATCATGTGAATCATTGGAGGTCAAACTATTATGCAAGACGTTCCTTTATCACACAAAATTTCAAAGATGAGCATTTGCAATTCAAACTTACATGGAAGTATTTTTTTATCATCTATGGAACACTTTTAGGCTAACGCGTTGTTATAGAGTTAACACCATTGTCATTTTTGTTGAATTTTTGTTTATATCTTTKTAGGGATATGYCATTTATCTTGAATCCATYAAATTGATCATGAACAAAGGTTGTCATATAAAGATTCAAATTCTCTTTGGATGAACGAAAAGCAATTTCGACAAAGTATTTTTCAAAAGCACCTTGTTCACCATCTAGAATACGGACATCAAAGCACTTCGGGGTTATGGGGATAACATTACCTACTTCTACTTTAGTAACCAAAAGTACTCCTCACTAGTAACCAATGTGCAAAGTCTTCTATTTCCTATCATTCAAGAATTTCATTCCCACTCACTACTTCCTATTTTTTTGCTCACTACTTCGAGACATGTGTCAAAACCTCATTAGTCCCAACCTTGAAAAAGACAAAAAAACACATTCTGAACTTGAGTTCCGCCCTAAGGTTGGGAATAGCGCACTTACGGTCTGGGATTGGGCTTGATTGGCAATTGGTGCCTTTACCTTAGTTAGAAGGCAATGAAAAGTTAGAGTTGTGTTTGGGCAGAGCACTTATACCAAACTATTGGGAACCAACTCCCCTCTACAGAACAATTCAAAGATTGACGTGTCAACATGGAAAGTCCATCATAGATTTTCTTTTAAACATCTAACGATAAAAGCTACATTGAATAGGGATACTAATCCCTAAAGGACCACCATGAGTTTTTTGGCTACATGGAAATTTTGGGCAAATACGTGTTATTGGAGATTTCTATATTTTTGGCCTTAATTTTAATAGGTGGGAACCAAGAAATATCTTTTACGTGCACTAAATTTCATGACATTTGGAAATATGAGTAAAAAATTATGGCCTAACATGTTACTTTTTTGTAAATGAGTAGTCTGGGTAGTTTAGGAAAAATCACTTTTTTCATAAACAAAAATTTGAAATTGGTTTTCTAAAGTTATATATACATGGAAAGCCTTAAATCACTCCATTTTGATCAATGAGTCAAAAGTTATGAGGATTTTTGTTTGCAACCAATATAGATTTTCTACTCTAAAATGAACTTTAAAGTCCTTTATTTTACTCAATTTTCAATATTTTGAAGAGAAAAAAAATCATAGGATGCACATTTTTTATTACATCATTGTAACCATTGGAATTGACATTTGTTTATTACAACATTGCAACCATTGGAATTGACATTTGTTTATTGCAACATTGCAACCATTGGAATTGACATTTTTTAATTCCATAATTAAATTCTTCACAATTTTGTATTTTGAATCATTTTCTATTATTGTCTACTTAGTGTTTTTTTCTTATATACTGTACAATTTCAAATGTTCTCAAATTTTTCAAGCATGTGGCCAACTTGTCTAGGAAAAATAAACCAAAGAAGCACCACCACTTCGTACATTTTTTCATGGAAAAGTGAGCTTGTGAAGTGTAGTTGCCTTGTTTTTTGCAAGGCCAAAAAAATGATTTCAATGAATTTGAATGCTTATATCTTGCAATTTACGGGGTGGAAAGTTTTGAATTTTTACCACATGTTTTCAAGTCAGCGTACTTTAGGATCCTACAATTACATGTGTCAAAAAAGTTTTTTTTTCAAAAATTTGGTATTTGTACTAAAAATATCAATTTTGGAGCATTTTTGGTGAAAACATAGTTATAGAACTGTAGGGGTTAAAGGGGACCAAAATTTGAAGGGACTTATTATGGAAAACTATAGATGTTAAAACCATGATGTAAGATAAAACAACCCATTGTGGTCAGAATTTGGAGTCTGCCCTCATGCCATTGCTGAAATTTTTTCAATTTGTTTTTCCACATAAAGATAAGTGTGAGAATTAGTGAGAGCAATTGAAATTATATTTTTCAAACAAAGTATAAATCAGTTATGAATTTTTGAAGTAATCTGCCCAAAAGAGTCAAAAAGCTACCTCACACATTGCATTTTGCACGCTGCCGTACAACGATCGATGTTAGCATGACATCGAGGGAACGCAAAGATGTGAGCCTATGAGCCTTGAATCTAGGTTGTAGCCGGTATGTACTTACTTACATTACAACTATTTGAATGAATGCATAACATATGTACTTAGAGCACCCCAACGGTAACTCGCCAAGGGAGGCTGACTCGTTGAGTTGGCGATGCAAAAGAGACCGGCCACTTCAAAATATGACGACTGCAATGGAATTTGGTGTGTCTTGAGCATGCAGCGCTATTGGATTTCCTTGTCTTTTTTTTGTTTTTTTTAATCAATTTGGAGGTACATTGCATAAGCATTCTCATAACTCAAAAATGACAAAGTATGATCTGTGGTGGGGGCAATGAAGCAAACATCCAATAACAACCTCCCCGTTGGTCCTCCTTCAACGCAATGGAATGGTGGATTTGATTTTGGGAACTTGTGCATCTCCTTGGTTTATACAATCCTACCTTGGCGTGGGGCAGAAGGGGAGTAAATGAGCCAAGGGGTATGGAAGATAAACTCCAAAACCTCTTTGACGCTCTTGTGTGGAAAGGCAGCCATGGGGAAGCCCTTATCACATAGATATACTATCTCCTCAAAAGAGAGGGTACACCTCGTGGTTTGCATTAGTCTCCCCCTCTCTCGAAAAAATCACATGCCATTGATTTTTTTCTTAAAAATTAAAACCCCCCTTCCCTATCGTTGATCTTGATATAAATATTGGGATACAATTCTTGGGATACGGTATGCATAAGGTATATATATATACGGATACAGAAATGAATACAAAAACCAATTAACCCATATCGATTGTCAAAACAAGTTTGTTTTGAAAAATATAAGATTGAGGGGGATACTGGGATTTTCGGGTTATTTTTAGGTTGGATTCTTTTTCATACCTCCCCAAAAAAATTGGAGGGGTTATGAAAAATAATCCAATCTAAAACTTTTTGGTACGTGTATGTCCCTCCTCAAAAGAGGCACAATGTCTAACAATGTATACTATCCACTCCAAAAATAGCCCTTATGTAACCCTTATATAGCCCTTACTCAACACTTTTTGGTTACAACAAACATCAGATGAAATAAGGGGATAGGTACATGCACAATTAATGATTATTAGAAGCATCAGATAGAGTAGGGGGGAGATATATGCCTATTTATCTCTTGAAAAGATGCATCTTCCCTCCATGTTACAAGTAACGCAATCCCCTCTTTGTGAAATTGAGAGTTGTTGATCTTGTAAACTAGAATCCCCCCTCCAACACCATTGATATTGAAAAGTAAATAATACAATACGGATATTGTGGACTATGGATACTCTGCAATACATATACATATATAAAAATAAATACTAATACAAAGTACATATAGAGATTCGGGATACAACTACATATATATAGACGAGTATATAGAATATATATGTATCTAGATAGAATATAGATATGAAACATACTAATATATCCCCTATCAATTGGTGGCTAGACTATACTTCAAAAATACAAATATTTTTGTGTAAGGGGGTACTTACCAATTAGTAATAAATGTAAGTTAACTAATTCACTTTTGGAAGGCGGTTGTGGAATACAAATAAAATAATCTTTTGAATGGATAGTCTCTTGTGAATGACTATCCACTCAAAAGACAATTGATATWCATTTTTATAATATAGGTGTACAATAACATAGAAAGAGTTTGTAATGTGGGTAYGTATAATATAGAGGTAYCATAGAAGGTATCTATTATAATATAKAATTTTATGCTCTTGGRCTCATAGATTCTATGCTCACATGCTGGCACTCCCCATCATCACATTAACTATGACACAAAATTGACAACACCTAAAAGAGACATTTTTTATTCTTCAACATTTAAAATCTTGGCATCAAGTGAACATTTGCAAGCCTCAAAACCACAATAACTTCTTGAAAGCAACCAATAAGAGGGGAGAGAGGGAAGGAGAGGAGTTTTTGTAAGCAATCCATGAAAGATAAGACATTTTGTGCTTCTGTAAGGATGTCTATTCAAGATGAGCCTAGCATTAACCCTTGACTTTTCGAAAGGGCCAAGTGGTCATTGAACAAATCTTCTTTTTACATTTGAGATTTTACAAGCATGTATGATGTAGGATACAACTTTTGAAAAAAAAGGCTTAATATAGTCAACAATAATCTCTTTATTAGAGGAATTAGTAAGAGTTTGTTGCCCCATGTGTTGTGTTGAAAAAAAATCCTCTAACTTCAAATGCTATAATCTTGAAATTAGAAATTTGCGTTGCAAGGGCGTCCATTCAAGACGAGTCTAGAATTAAATTTTAATGTTTAAAAAACCGAGTGGTTGTTGGAAAACAATTGAAAGACTTGTCTAAATTCTATGAAGTCAATATTGAATAGATAATTCTAGAAATGTGATTTTTTTCCCTAATTGGATGCCCATGTAAAAAGTTATGTTGCCCAAATCTCTTAATCGACGTAGGTAGTCCATGAAAAATCATCTTCTATGTTTGAAATTTAGAAGCATGTGATGAAGGATGCAATTGTCAACAAAATAAACCTAAGTATAGACACTGCGAAAATCTCACTTTGGGAGAAGTAAAAGTTTAATGACCCTAGATGTAGGTGGCAAAAAATCCTCACTTCAAATTCTATAATCTCAAAATTAGTCTTGCCAAAAATTATTAAATTTTTTCCATGCTTTTTTAGAATGGTTCAGTACACTTTTGAATAGATGAATTTTAAAAAAAAGCTTATTCAATAAACAAACAACTATTCTGTGTGAGGCTCAATCCCAATAATGTAGTATGTTGTAAAATCGACCATTTAAGAAGGTTGCTATTACGTGAGCATAGAAGTGTGAGCCCATGAGCCTAGAATACTACATACCTATGTAATAGGTGTATATATTATAGAAGCCATCTATGATTACAAGGTATATATGTTACAAATACCCATATTATAGGTTTTTATGATACATACACCTTCTATAGTGTGTTGTATCTATATTATAGGTTCCTATATTCTAGGCTCAATGCTCATAAGCTCGCATTCTTAGGCTCACATACTAGCACTGTTGGACCATTTAAGGGCTGATCCACCTTTCTGATGGGTTTTTTTGTTGATGGGAAGGTTTTAAAACTATTTTCTAGACATAGAATAAATGGATTAGACGGCAACACAAGTGGATTCATAATTTTTAAGCAATCTTGAATTACTTATGATATTTAAAGATGTCAGTCCTAGGCATCTATTCTTGATGGTAGGTGTGGCAAAATGTGTAAACATTCAGTTTGTAAAGAGAGCAAGAGAAATTAAGAACAAGCATGGTGAAATGCAATAAAGAACAAGCTAGTGTTTTTAATGAGACCAATAACAACCTTAAATGTGATTTCGTCTTCTGAAGTTTAATCCATATTTGTATCCATTGAATTCTATAGATTCTACATTCATTTTCAATAGGGAGGTATCTGCTAATTTTGATTTTTGAATATATGATTGTATAATTGTTAATAGGTTTGAAAATACAACACACCACATATTAAACCAATCCACATTAGAACCCTAAATCACATGACACACTTCAACAAGCCCTTACTTTGTCCTTAAAACCAATCCATATGAGAACTCTAAACTAATATTTGATACCACATATTAAGCCAATCCATATCAAAACTCTAAATCAATATTTGATACACTTCAATATGCCCCCTACTATATCCATAAAACCAATACATAATAGAGATCTAAACCAATATTTGACACACTCTTCAATATGCCCCTACTTTATCTTCAACCCATTCAATGTCTATCATATATCCATTTTACAACCACCTCATGTATGTTTAGCAATTATTTATAGGCTCCATTTGAAGACAGTGGCAAGGTCTCGTAATAGGCTACTATAGCACTAGCTCATTTCAAGTATGGTAGTTGTTCAAACTTTCTTGGAGTAACTTTAGTTGATACAAAATCTCCTCTCCTTTGATCATTTCAAGTATAATAGTTGTTTAAACTTCCTCGGAGTAACTTTAGTTGTTGCAAAACCTCCTCTCCTTTGATCGGAAGCCAATAAATAATTTGACAGCTGGGAGAACTGCCGCCGTTTCCTCACATTCCACCGTGGTTGCCTGCGTTTCCTGATCCGCATACTTACCAGTCCACTCCAGTTTGGGTGGACAGGAAGAGCGATCCGAGAATGGATAAATTGGAGCTCGCCAGGCAACGGCGGAAGGCGGAGCGGTCGCTATTCTCCCTGCATCTTCGGTTGTCGTCTGCGGGAGGGGAGGCACCCGAACCTGCTCGCGTACTTCCGAAAATTGCAGGGGTTTTGACGAATGGGAGCGATGCGCAAGCTCCGACGAGGCAGCAGTGGCCSTTGAAAGAGCAACAAGAAGTGAAGGGCGCGTCGGAGGCGCAAGGGGCGAAGGGGAAGGGCAAACGACCTAATGTGCAGAATCCATTCCTGGCCCCGCCGTTACAAGCAGGAGAAAAAGATGTYAGCCTTGTAACTCTGACAGGTATGTTCAAAATTGTGCCTCGTGTTTAGAATCATAAATCCTTGGGTCTCTAGGGGTTAAATCARTTACAAGCATTACCYCGCCACTCTAGGGAGCATTCTCAGGGGGTTGCGGTCTCCTAGAAAAGGGTTAGGCACCGATATCTCTTTGACCTTAGAGCRTAAACTCAACCGAGTTGGATTCTGTACTCAGACTGGAAGAACGAGCACAAGCAGAATTCTTAAGAGGAAAGAAAGGATGCCATAATTGGCTAGTTCGTCCTACAGAGTATTCGAAGGAGGAAACATAGCGCACTCTAGGGTTTCTGCCGCCTCAGATGAAGACCTCCGCAGATGAAGRCCGTGAATCCCAGCTTCAGGATGCTCTCTTAAGACCTTTATAAATCACAAACTCTTGGAGTGGAGCGAGAGGGCTTGGGATGTGACTTGAATAGCAACTATTTGTCCTCCTTAGGGATTTATCAAGACGTCATGAAGAGATCTCATTGACCTTTAGTTTTTATAAATACACTGGGGTGTACTATACAGAGGATGGAACTTTGTTTTCTTCAATACCTTAAATAACGTCGTTTGCACTGTAGGTTCACGTTACTACTCCCGTCCKTAYTAATTAACTCTGGKATGTGGGTATTTTTYTGTATACAAAGCATTGACAGTTTATTTTTTGTGATCTGTAGGAAGAAACTTTGACAAAAGTGCTGGGAGACAAGAGGTGAATGGACAGGTCGCTTTTCCCTCTGTTTTGGAGGCGTTTGCTCCTATATTGGACAGTGCCAAGGGCGGTGTYCGAGAGAACACTGAATCAGCAATTGGAAGCCCAAGAGAACAGCTGGGCAGTGCCATACCTGAAGCCAAAGAGAGGATTCCAGTTTCCCTGACGTTCGATTTTGGGAAGAAGGCACGTGCGAAGGCCATAGCTGCTCAAATGAGTTTGGGAAGGAGCCCTTCTCCCCCTCCCCCTCCGCCTTCGAAACGAGGAAAGGCAGGTGGTCCCGCTGGCAAGGAGGAAGAGAAAGATGAGAAAAGGAAGCGGGCTGAGCAGATCTTAGCTCAAGCAATGGATGAAACTGAAGACAATGCAACTCAGACGTGATAGAATATGGCCCAGTTTACACTCTGGATTTGACTTCTGTTCCATCTAAAGCCAGGAAATTTGATGCAACTGTTTATGTTGCTTTGGAGCAGATGCACTTGGAGGGAGAGGTGAGTGTCTTTGGTAAGGAGAACTTCAGCCATGGAATTTTATTCCGCCATGTCCATTATTCTTCCAATATTCCAGGATTTTTTGAAGGCCTGACACAACTGATGGCAGCTCTCCTAGTTCTCATCTTGTACTTTGTTAGGGATTTTTCCCAGCAGTGATCTTGCCAGAGGATTGGAAAGAGAGATGAGCAGGGTCCCTCCAACTGGAGACTAGGAGCTGCTCAGATCGGCTCTTGTAAGTAACACTCCCGATACATTCATATTCGATTGGACAGCTTGTACATCTAGACAAATTGGGGTCTTCTGCATATTTAAGTCCTTATTGATCAACGTGACACCTAATTGATGAGTGTTTCACTGAACGCGATTTGTACGGGACACTGATACATGTATTCCTCTAATAAAGGATTCTTTGAAAGAGATGCAAGTCTCTGGCKACCTCTCAATTGCGACAATGGCTTGGGAATAACGTGTTGATGCCCAACTGTCTTCGTTTCTGTTTAACTAACTAATTAATAATACCAAGTGGCGATTCCGAGTGCTTGTGTGATGTGGCAGTATTTGTGGTGTTGGTTCGTTCCAAGCAACGGGTTCGTTGCTTGATTTGTCAGTTGAATTGTCATGTGAACTGGATCAGTACCCAATCTCATGCCACGTAATGGCGAGTTTCCTCAAACCGCCACCGTAACTGCTCCCTTTGCAGGGTGTTTTGCTCCTTGTTAGTGATTTATTGTTGAGGACCTTCATGTGAAGTCATCAAGTGTTGCTCACTACCAAGCTCCATGACAAGCGGAGKCCAACGCAAGCGCCGTGTCAACAAYTGTGCTAAATTTATTGCTCCCCTTCTTCCTCAATCGACTCACTAATCCCCCGAGTAAGCTCATCATTTCTTTTCCTGATTCTCTGGAGCGTTTGCCACTTCTGATGATTATCAGCATTGTCCTCCTGATCTCAGGCTTCACAGTATGGGAACTTGTTTTGCAAAATTCCTTCGTGACTCACAGCAGGATCGCAGTAATTCATGCTATTGAAATTTGGAATGATAATTATGGAATAGGACAATGATCAACGTCTTTCCTGAAGCAATCACCCTTCAACTGCAAGATTCTCGTTTTTCTTTTCATTTTGAGCCCGGGTGATACTGATCCTCAAGCTCTTTGTTGAAAGTACTAGCCCTTGTGTAGAGTATTCAAGTCTCGTTTGAGAATTGCATCTTATCATATATTGCGAGTTTTGCACCCAAATCAATAAATATCTTGATGTGTACTAATAGAACAATAAGTAATACCCAATTCACTCTACTTTTGAGACCAAGAGTTGTGAGTCTTGCCCTTGTGGTGTGGTTTGCAACAAACTACCAATTCATGGCAATCTCAAAATGTGATTATTATTCTTTCTTCTCCAAGTTCAGAAGATATTAACCTTTCAAGAAGCATTTTTAAAGATACAAATGCACTTTAGGGAATGAGAAAATCAAAAGTGATTCTTACCAAGGTCATCAAACTTTGGTGTGGGATCTCATCAAACAAGCTCTTAATTCACAAGGTCTCAATGAGATAATGACATTCCTAGTTATTCTTCAAGTGTGAAGAAAATTAAACCTCCAGATAAATATCTTTGAAGATAATTAGAAGATTTGTTTGATAACATGTTTAATTGAAGAAGCTTGATTGAGTTGAGGAAGTGTTGCAACCTTGAATGCTACTGAATTCTTATTGAGGCAAGTTTAGGCACTTCATTCTTTTGAAGGCACATTCTTTTTTTTCTTAGGACTAAATGCAAGATTCTTGATTTGGATAAGAATGTTATGATTATGGAATTACCACAATGGTTGAAACGGGATGCAGATTGGAAGCTCTGCAAGCAATGAGGGAGTTAGATTGATTTTAGGTGAAGATGCCAGGGTCAGCAGAGCAGGCAAGTTCAAAGAGCCAAAGTTGTGGACCAAGGCCAAAAACATGCCCAGCAGTCCTCACCAAAACACCTCAGACACCTACAACTACTCCTAGAACAATTTATCCTACCACACCTCGAACTTCTAGAACTGTACCACGGACCCCACTTCCCAATACCATAGATCCCATCTCTAAGGAGGTCAAGTATGGAGACCCCAATCATAGGCAGTGTGCTCCCACATACCGACCTGCCTCAGCATATCTTCCACGGGACAATTACTCCAAATATAATGACAGAACACATACTTCTGCGAAAACTATTCGGTATACCAGTGGCATGATTTGGGCTGTAAGTACTTCTACTGATTCATTTGTAAGATTCAAGAATTGCACGACTTGATTAACCAATGCAAATGAGGTGTCTTTGGTGGACATTGTAGATAGTGCAAGCATTTAGTATAAATTTTATGGATTGATGCAAGTGAAATTTTTTTTATAGCTCATATGTAAAATGTTGTTGTTGATGTAGATACCACACCCTCTAATGCCAACTGGATATAAACTTCCAGGAGCCTACCTCAAGTTTGACGACCTCACGTAATTGCATTCATCTAATTTTAAATATTTTAGAAAAGTTAGATARTATAATAGTTTAGASCTTTATTAGGTAGAGGTAACGGGTAAGTTTGGTGTAGATCACGTGGATTCTTCCCTATTCGTGGAGAGCCTTCGTAAAATCACCAAATTTTACTTGCATGGTGTTTTTATCAATATTAAAATACTCAATTCACAACATTTGAACAATTTCAATGAATTACATAATGAGTTTTTTTTCTATGATTGATGCATATAATTTCTATTTGACTCCCTATTACACGCTTCAATATGAATGACCGATTTTTAAAAGTCATTGAAAAATCTGAAAACTTATTCAATGCAAACCAATAAGTTTATAGTTCAAATTGATCACTTTGATTTCATCTTATGTTTGAATTTTATATTCCATGCTTGATACCATACTACTAACAACATTATAGAGATTCAATGGATGTTGTATTGGTATAAAAGATTGCTTRAAATTTGAATTCATAGGGCCAACAAATCTTATGCTAGTCATGCCTAACTGGGATATTCAATTTCATTTTCAACATAAAAGAAGCATGCTTACAAAGATATTAGGCACTAGAGATTAATAATAACTTAAAACGAGGATATTGGTATCAAATTGCAATCAATTTTCCAATACAAGTAGTGCCTTAAAATTATTGAAAAAATTAGAACACTTTTAAAGATTTGGGTACTTAAGAAATGGGTCAAAATTGGCCAAGTACATGGATTAAGTCAAGACATAGTTTTAGAAAATTTAATTTTTTAATTGGTTTGATGAAATTTAAGCAGGAGCAAGAATTATTTTGAGAAGAAAGTACGAAAAGCTGGAGAAGAGATGGACTCTTTAAAAAAGAAATTGTGTCCATATTCGCCCATTGCCAATCGGAATCTTAGAAGTGAAGTCACTCGGACGCCAGTCGGAATACATTCACGAGATTGTAGAAATGCCAGCTACCTCAAGTAATTGATTACATCCCTATTTTTTTTCCTCATATCTAATGCCAAGGTAAATTATATCAAGGTGATTGTATCATTTTTATTGACTAGTAAGAAGAAAATTATGATTTGTACAAAATCATTTAGTTATTTGAAAAATCATCATTGGATTTATTGCAATTTTATATGGTCTTGCTAAAAAAAATATGTTTTTTTACTAATGAAAATATGAAACATCCAAGTACCTTACACCAAATTTGAACCTTGTTAATTGGACCTTCTCTAAAATGACATTCTAGATTATCTTGCAAAAGCCACTATTGATTTTATTGCCCTTGTCATACATTTAAACCATTTCAAAAGTAATATGACTCACCTAAGCTACAATATCAAGATTAAAATGMAACCTCCTCAAGAAATTATGTAKTGCATATGCAAGTCAATATTGTTATACTACAAGTTTCAAAACCCAAATTTAAAATATTTGTGCCAAAGAGTTGTGCGCTAATAATTGTACACAACAATATTAACATTAAAGTTTATGCAGTTGTGCACAACTTCTACTTTAATTTTACCTCTATGGAGACTTAATTTTGGAACCTAATACTAATTTGTAGCAAATGTAGATTCTTAGCCCAAAGCTTTACACCACATTACCTTCAACTTCTTATCATTATGCAACTATTGTAAATTCTTGGATTATTTGTTAACACTTGATTATACACATCCCTCAAGATGTAATACATGTATCCTATACAACATTTGAAATGTGCATAAGAAAGCGAAATTGAAAGCACCAAGTATCATATACAAACTCCTATTTTTTGCCTCAAAACAAACCTAAATTGCACTTGCAACAACTAACTTTGTATTGGAAGGGACTTGACTATTCAAGGGTGCTAACTTTACTATCATTGAGACATCACTTTTTTTTTTTTTTAATATTTAGGTTTCCAAAGACAGTTTTTCCCATTAAATCTATTGTAAGGGCCTTCTAGAAGTATCTTTGAAAATTTGTAACATATTTTTTTTATTTTTATTTTTTGAAACAAATGAAATTCCATTGCATTGTAACATATTCTTTAAGCAACATAAAATTCTGATTCTACTTGCAACATCTTTCACTGCAGCTTGGTCAGTGGAAAGCATGGTTATTTCAAGACTCCCAAGACAACCAATCAATCTTTTTTGAAACGATTGAAAAACCCCACTGGGTTCAACAATTCRGTCATTTTTGCTGGTTTGTGTGACCCCCACTCTGAGGTTATAATTGAATTTTGAGTTTCTGATATGTGATTATAYGTGCTATTAATGTAATTATGTGTATTTATTACATTGATATGATGTAAAATTAATTGGACTCTTGTGCAGCTAAATCAAAACTATATCATAAACTTCAGACGAGGTTTGATTGATAAGTTATCCTCAAAGGAGATTTACAGCCATTTTCAGAAACAATTTTTGGGTTGAACTGTGATTCACAGCATTCAATAAATAATGTTGATTGCTGATGCAGTTCTAAGCAGCTTCTCTTACGACACATCTTCACTGCCTTATAGTTCGTCACCGACAATCACCACACTCAGGCTGCTGGCGCTTTTTTTTAATTTAAAATAAAAAATTAATTTATTAAAAGAACAGCCCTTCCTTCCTTCTTTCTTGATGAACAAACCATTACTTGAAAAGAAAATATATCTTCATATAGCACAAAAACACATAATTAGAAGGTTGATGCAACCATCAGTACAATGTTAGGGATGTGCTCCAATGTTGCATGACAATTGTGTGCAAATGGACAGTTTATAAACCCAATTAGAGGCTACTTCTGGTAGTACCAATGAAGGGTTCTGTAAAGTGTGAGTTTTCTGGATCAGTGGATGTACCAAAGAATTCAAACTACAATTAAGCATCAAAACCCGCAATTGCAACAATGTAACAACAAATGCCTGCCTATGAGCACATGATCACTGCACCAGTGCATCACTCAAAGCATGCAAGAAAACAAGCGTGTTGGGCATTGAACAAAGAATGTGAAGGATAACAAAAGTGTTTTTCAGAAGAATTGTTTTAAGATTACGAGTAACAACCATAATCGGAAATGCAAGCTGCAAAGTTTGTCGGTAGGCAATATTCAAAATCCACAAATTCGGCTCTCTAGCTAGAAGCAAAAGGTTTGGAAGCCGTAAACACTGTACCAAGTTTACCTCAGTCACTGTGTAGACAGAATGTTTGCTGAAAGAACTTCCAAGTCTTTGTCCTGGCACTCCCGACTCATTTCTTGCATTAGAGAGCCACCATGGTCATCCTGGTAAGCAGATTCTTCCACATTCTCTATACAAGGGTCTCAAGTCTGCAGATATAGAAATTCTATCAATTTGATTGGGAAGCTTGTGTGTCCACCACTGCCATTCCAGTGGACTCTTGATCAGCTTGTGTGCCTGTGTCGTTCTGGTCAGCATTTCCTTCTTCCGTGAAAGGTGCAGCAGGAGYGGACTCTTGATCCGCTTGTTTGTCGACGTCCTGCTGGCCAGCTTGTCCTCCTTCCACTGAAGTCGCAGTGGTATTCGCAGGGGGACCTCTGCCTCTAACGGTATACAAAGCATCATACCGGTCTATGAAAGATGGGAACTCTCTTAGRACCTTCTCCTTTAGGCACTTGTGGTAAGAGAATTCATCCTCACTTCCATCCGTCCTCACCAGCCAGAAGCAGTGAACGTCTGGATAGTTTTGACTTTTATCCACCTGTTACACAATTTCCCCAGAACTTATAAGATCCCCAAATCGAAGATATCCAAATCTGCAGCCTATATTTTCGTTTCTTAAATTTGTTGACGTCGCCAACTTAAGATATTGAAAACCGATAAAAGGAAAGTTCGTGTGTTACCTTGATGTAAGCAACTCCACATCCAGTTTTCTCGTTCAAGTTGGGGTGAAAAGCAAGCACTGCCTGAACGGCCTCATCATCTTTGTCAGATAGTCTGCCTCCAATGTCGCTTTTCCTGTAAATACAGCACGTGAGTCTCCTAGTGAGTGGCATTGACAATGGTGGCACAAATTTGTTGAAGCAAGAGTGTTTTTTCTTTGACCGAGATATTTTGAACAGAAACAAACTTAATACACTTACTGGTTGAACAAGATTCTCGCCATGGATTTCACAAGGTCGTCAATCTCTTTGCATTCTGGCTCAACATCCTGCCTTCTGAATGTACTTCTCGTGGGGCCCCAATCATTTCCACGACCTCCACGTCCTCGCCCTCTTCCTCCACCGCGACCATTACTCCAAGGCCTTTCACTCTCTCTATTCTCTTCMCGTCCTCTGAAATGCCTCTCCTGGGAAGGGCTGTCCTCCGCACCGTAGCCATGCCTGCGGTCAGTATGTTCTGGGCCACTATGTCTCGCACCCATCCCGCGTCCTGCGACAGGGATTGCTGGCAACGCGTCCCAACCATCAGTTGCCGCTTCATTGCCCTGCGAGACTGTAACTGATTCCCAGGCATCCACTTGCGTGGAACCTGAAACCAATTGGCTCCAATCCACACCGGAATCTGAAAAACAAGCGGCGGAAAAATTACAGATAATTMACACCATTGAAGATATCAAACCAGGGATAAAATAATGGACATTTGCTGGTGATCACAGTACTTGAATTGTGTTTCCACTACAGAGAGGATTTGTAATCTAAAGCAGATTGAATTGCTGCAAACCTGCATTACCGTTTTCGATACCCACAGAGCCCCAGCCATCTTCCGCTTCAGTTTCATCGTCCCGAGTATTCCCAGACGCACGCTTCTCTTTACCCACGGAACCCCAGCCGTCATTTTCTTCAGATCCTGCTGCTTGGTCTTTCACACCATCAGTTGATTCATCCAGATCCCAGCCTCCAGTCTCATTTTTATTGCCAGCATCACCCCATCCTCCAGCCTCCTCAAGAGCTACTGGAGCATTTCCCCACTCGGCGCCATCATCTTGATTGTTGTTCTGATGGGACGCACCCCAGACGTCATCTGCATCGTTCGCAGTGCGCTGAGGTGAAAAGCCTGCACCCTCGTCTAAATCCAGGTCTCGMTCTGGCAAGATGTCGAGGCCAGGTAGTGAATGAGTCGGTGAGGATGGAATAACTTTATCTGGTATGCATTTTTCATCCAAGTCTTTCCAGATCGCGTGCACATCCTTTTCAGCATTTCTCGACGTCGCAAATCTCTGCATTTCCTGGAGGATGAAAAGGATACGAACTCATGGTCAAACTAGGGTGATCAAATTTACGTTCCAGTCAAGGAGGTTTGAAGAAAGTTACACAATAGACTTGCTTACTACCCGTACACGATGAGTTAGAAATCTTTAACATCGGTAAGTATTTTCTCTCCCATACATTGCGACAAGTCATAAAATGCAATTTCGCCGACAAGTCGATTGAACTCGGCATCTAGAAAAGCTCGACGTTGCCATGGCTCTCAAAACAGAAACGAAACAGAAACAGAAACAGAAACAGAAAGTGAAGCATATTCTTGCCTTTGACGGCTGCCAGAATATATCAAAACCATTGCCAGTTCCCAATGGCGCTTCTTTGCCCCAAACACAATTTGTCATCACGCCTTCTAATGAATCGGTCGCCCCTCTTCCAGCTGCATCTAACAGGGTTCTGATTGGTTTCTACAATATCAAACATCAAAAAGAAAAGAGTTAGTAATTGAAATAACCATGTCTAGACAACCTGCACACAACRTGAAGTATTGTGTTCACGAATTCCTTCGCATTGCTTCTCTGAACCAAAGCAGAACTAACTGTAGGAATTGCAAACTTTTTATACAAATGACTAGGATAATAAAGGTGTTGAACATTACCTTAAACGATGCCTCAGTAAATGGAGCTGAAACAGCTGTAACTTTGTTCATGTCTTGAAAGCCAGAAATGTTGAATGCGTTTGCATCACCAGAGAAAGTCATCATGTCTGCTATCAGTTTGACATGCACAGGATTTGTATGCGGAGCTGTCTTCTCTAACACCAAGCCAAGCCTCTGTTCACAACAAGGTCAAAATGAGCCTGGCTCCTATATCGCAATTTTAATAAATTTGAACCCGCATTTCAAATTTACCATAAGATAGTCAATGAGTCTCTTACCCGCATGACCATTTGATAAGCTGCTTCGACGCCAAGGGCATGCCTTATCTCCTGGATACTGTAAGGCATGCTTCTGTTCCAGTCCACCATATCCATAAGAGGGAGACATGCTTCCTTCACCGATGCCCATGCAATGCTCCGTTTCATCTTCGATTTGGTGGGAGCGACAGTTATTTCGACAACCAGCTCCTCCTCATGATCCCGGTTGAAAGCAAGTTTTTTGTGAAAGGTCGTCCAAGTCGGTCCCTCGCTAACAATTCGTACCGACTCTAGCCGTTCATCACCTAAAAAAGAAATTACATTGGTAGAATCAGCTATCTGTTTAAGATTTGAGGGAAAAGAAGAGATGGTAAGTGCTAATTGCATTGACTGTAAACAACTCTTGCAATATCCTTACCCAGAAGCAAAARTTATTCACTTTTAAAAACGAAAACGATGTAGAAACAAAATAACACTACATCGGCACAACCTGAAACATCGGCAAAATATGCTGGACATCCTATCAGATAGTATAAAATCAACACAATTGAGATATTATTGAAAGTTACATGCCTTTCACTGTGCAGTCAAGAAGACCAGGAATTATAGTTCTACGAATTTTCATAAGTAGAGTCAATAAGGCTGCGTTATACAGGTCACTRTCCCTCTGGTTCTGCATTTTTTTCGGTAAACTTGGCGAGAAATGAAGACAGTATCCTTTGGAAATGTTGCATTTGCGACTGCACGCACAGTATTTCAGGAAACGAATTGCCCACATGTCAAATAGATATTTGAACGAAAGTTAAAAAACAAAGCGTTTGCGACAGTTTTCATAAACACACACAGTCTATCTCATGAAATAGAGAGACAGACATTGACTTTGTAGTCCTCAGCAAAGAATCAAGATAAGTAAACTATGCATCAACCGATAGGAAAGGACACCTCACTGTTCAAGAGTCTCAAGACGTCCAAAAATACAAGGGCTCTCTACGTGAAGATTCGATTAAACGAACWAAGGTTAGGTTACCTGCTACAGAAGAATATCTGTCCCATAGGCTGTTTCTTCAGATTTCTGACACTACCACTGAAYTTCTCGCCAAGTCTCTGTAAAATACCTCCAAAGTCCACTTGATGTTGCTCCATCATGTCCTRCAGTACTCACACAGGTTAATTGTAACGATTCATGGTTTGATTTCAGCGTGTGGTGCCAATTGACAGCATCAACGTTTCTACGATCGTCCAAGCATGCGGACGGAAACGATTGGTCGAATCAATAAAAAAAATTCAAAAYAATATCCAGTAGCATGAAGAGATGATTTACCCGAGATAACCCTATATGTCCCAACCAGGGCGAGCCCAATCGGAGCGCTTCACCATTGGACCCAGCTAATTGGAAATTTTCCACGTCCCAAAATCTAGCAAAACCCAACGCAAAAGAATCTCAGTCCATCAACCCTAATATGATTCCCTAGAAAGTATAATACATGGAAAAACATGGCACTCAAGTCGTGAAGTACTCAAAAATAATGTTGAACCTCACAGATAAAAATGGAGAAGCTAGMGARTTCCTAAAATGCTTTACCARAGGCCACTTCATTGATACCTTTTTTCTCCAATATTACATTTACAAAATCAATAGGGAGGTTGCGCATTCTTACTGAATGGTACTACTTTGAGCAAGGGTCCTCAAGGTGACCCTTGTCAAGAAAGCCTGCACGTCAAGAACCCTCCTTTCCAGACAGAATGGTTTTGTACATAGACAATTCACAAGTCTTAAGATGACACACCGATCACAAGGCTTCAACTCAGATTTCTCGCGTGGGTAAAGTGTTTCCTGTATCAAAATAAAACAAACGGTGCATCTTGTTTTTTCAGAAGAGCACTTTTGAAGGCAAAGCTTTGAACAACAATGAAAGATAAGGCTAAGAATGAAAGCATTAAGGAAATGAACTCAGGTTTTCTATGGGAAGGAACTAATATCCGATGCTTAGACATCCGGGATGTCAACAATCAAGAAACCGGCAAAGAAATATTTCAGAAATAATCCCGAGGTGGACACCTCTAGAGGCTATAAATAAACAAGACAGCAGTGATCTCCAGAGAGAGGGAGAGAGAGAGAAAGAACTCTCGATGGTTCAGGCAAGACATCAATACCTGAACAAGCTCTAGTGGCCGAGGCATGAAAGGACCATTCAAACTTGGTGCATCCATCATGAGCTCATAAGCAGGTTGGGATACGGCTGTTGCTGCCAATACCCCAACAGGCTCGCCGGCTAAGACCGACAAAGGCCATCTTCTACTATCGTCCTCGTCCCATGTAACATCACCTTCACCTTCAGCTTCCTCCATCGGTGTGATCGGGTCATCCCGCCCAAGAGGATTTTGAATCGATCCTCTCTTAGAAACGGTTCGCCTCGGCACTCCTACAGCTCCTCCATAACAGAATTGGACAAGGTTATTGCCACACTGACCGCGAACACTACCATCATACACCACATGCAGATCCCGCAGGAAAAGCATCAAGGACTTGAAAAGTGTCCCTGGTTGTGCCATCTCCACGTGCTTTCGAAGTATGCCCGTGCGATCGGCAATCACGTGGTTGAAGAGTCCATTGGCACTCAATCCATCAACAAGGGAGCTTCGCACGAGCCCTTTGTCCTCCCACCAATCCAGCACCGGAGAATTTGACACTGAAGAGCGACGCGAAGAGGAAAATGGGAGGAGATGTTTCCCTTTGTAGAGCTGTAGCCCCATGCCGGCGATCTGCTGGAGAAGTTTGCCTCTCGAGCCCTTGCTTCCTGATTTGACCATCAGCAATAAAGAGTTATTCTTCTCAGCATACTTAGCCAGGATGGATTCTACATCACTTTCCCGTGCTCGAAATATCTGTTGAGCAGCCTGTTCCAAAAATCTGACGTTCTTTGTCAGATTCTCAGGGTCAAAAATCATGTCCGGGCCCATGGCTTGTACTTTCGCGTCAAGTATGCGGACTGATTCACATGATTCTTGTATGGATTTCATGTAATACTCTTCAAAGATGCTCTGAAGCATTTTCTGCCTTGCTGCTGAATTATTAGTGACCTGAAAATCGGTCAATCCTGTACTAAATCCTTGAACCTGTAGCCAGGCATGCAATAGTCCTGCTGCATTGTTCAAATAATCAACTAGCCCCTCTGCTCCTAATTGCAAACAAAGAGCTGACGCAATACTCTTATTCTCCTTCCGCAGCAGTTTTGTATCGTCAGACCACTTCAAAATCTCCCCTCCTTGGATTAATATGCTTTCATTGGCAGAACCCATATTCAACTYCTCCGGCAGAGTGAGCGCAAAGACCTGCTCCCCAGTCCAAAGCTGACCCCCCTTGGGGGACTTCACTATGGCTGCCTCTGGAGGTTGCTTCGAGGACCATAAGCATAGCTGATGCATTGAGGCTTTATCTACGAACAGCTTGCTGGTAGTTAGAAGATACGCTGCCAACAAAGTATCCTGTATACAAACAAAACACCATGCAAGATGGAATGAGATAGAAGAACATCGAAAATATCGAGCGAAGCAGCAATACAACTATACAATGCTGCATGCAAATAAGAGCAACAATTTCTCCTAAAAATTTTATGTACAATATGTCCATTACCTGAGTGAGTCCAAGAAGAGGCTGTCCACCATGATCAGAYACTATCTGCTGCGGCACTGCCATCAACTGCTCCAACTCTGCAATGGCTTGCAGTGACTGAGGAACAAACAAATGGAATATATCACCGTCGAAGTCAGCACTGAATGGTGGACAGATTAGCGGGTTCACGGTGATGACAAGTCCATAATGAACGTGGACTTTCAAGGCCATGAGGGAATGCTTGTGGACAGACGGGGGTCTATTGACGTACACATAGTCTCCGTCTTGGATGTTGCGGTGAACGACATCCCCAATCAGCACTTTGTGCGTTTGCGCACTTTCCAACATAACCTGGAAAGCCTGTCCTCCTCGTTCTATTCTCGTAGCACCAGGTTTCCCTTTCTGAGGACTCAATTCTTTCAGAATTCGAAATTCTTGTAATTTGGCATCAACATATTCTTGCAACTTGGTGCAATTCCATTGCGTGGCTCTCTCTGGTATGGTCAATTTTTGTGCAACTGCCCAGGGAACTCCAGTTTCCTCGATGCCTAACGAAGGATCACCTGCAATGACAGCCTTAGCAGTAAAATTCCCGCCCTTCCCCAGAAGGGTATCTGAAAGCCATTCCTTGGTCCAGCGATGGTCGTCTTGCTTCGTGATCCGACCATTTCGATCCCTTTTTTGAGGCTCTTTACCGGCAACTGCCTGCCCCCACACAACAAATCCCAATTTAATCAGAAACATTCGGACTCTCACATCATCTTGAATGGGTTAGAGACATCCAAGGCGGCGGCAGGAATAATCCATACTCCGGAAATATAATCCCTTAATTAGATGCTCTGCAACCGAGTATACCAGTTTACTAATGTATCCCAGATAACTTTGAAGTAAAAGAAGAACTGTCATCCCATGCTACTTGGGGCAGCTGGTGGCATCCCCTAGTATTGTACAACAAACACTTTCATACCCAAGATGGTAGCCATAAATCAAGCACATACTTTAGGAGCACCTTTCTCCCGCAAATAATGAGCAGTAAGTATTTGAAGCGACGTTGATTCTTCTTTCTGTGCCCTACTCATAGCCTTCCCCGTTCTAGTTCGTTGGATGCGTCCAATCTCTGTGACCAAATTCTGCAAGGTTCTTGTGACATTATCCTGAACAACCTCAACACACACATGAACGTTAATACAAAAATTTCATGTTCCGCAAAAGACCTCACATTCTCCAAATTACAATAAGCTAAGTGACAATGTTAAACAGGAGGAATACATACACTGCCAAATTGCACAGCCGTCGTGTTGTTCACGTATTTGTAGTCCGTTGTGCGCGTGCAGTTGGGTGGAACCGGCACACACTTCATAATGAGACCTTCAGGACGAGCTACCAATCGGTTCATTCCAAGCTTGCCAATAGCTCGTTCTGGTATCTTCTTCAGTACAGTGTATGCCTGTGAAGAGCGCTCCAATTGTCAGATATACACTCATTCTCAAAACACATGCATTCAAAGTAGATTATCGTGCATAACAACATAGAGATGTATTACACCGAAAAGACTTGCACAAATTTTAACCAAATGGGTAGAAAAGAATTTTCTTGACTAAATCATTGAAGGAGCTTTTCGGGGTCGCTAGCCGATTTCTAGTAAGACAGAATACTAGTTGAATATGTATCAAATATAGCAATTTTCTACAACTTTATCAACGAGATTGGAATACTCTTAATGAAACTACTAAAGAAATTCAAGGGCCTAGCAATTTTGTAGAATTTTGAAAAAACATTAAAAAATCACTGGATAAGTAGTGATAAGAAGGGGTTCACCTCTGAAGGTGACAGGACATGTTTTGTCGGAACCTTATTTTCATTATCCTGGGAACGAGTTGGCCCCCCAAGAAAAGMCCAAAAATCATCTGGAAGCCAAACRTCATCTTCATTGTCCAGAACCTCCAACTGAAGTATTTCAGAACWATCACCGATCTTTYTTCCTTTCGCAGGGAGAATCTTCACGAGGATWGGTAGATATTCAGGATTGCCCGGAGAACAATGCCGGCATGCTGATTTCTTCTTGGCCCGATGATTTTCTGCATTGAGAACATCCAAACCTGCAGGTCTTCCTTTATATATTTTCTTAGAGCTTTTCGCATTGCTCTGCAAGTACAAAAGCCCACAAATCAGAATTTTTTTAACCAGCTGAACCCAGCAACCGAGTTTACGCTTACATGACATTGCCTCATTTRGAGCTAATTTAACTTGTCAGCTAATAAATCAAAATACTTCAGGCAGCATCAAAATATGAGTTCAACATGGAAAAAACGCATGTGATCAGTGAGGACAAGTACCTGTGAGGCTTTAGACTTCGCAGAGGCAGACTTCTTTGAAGATCCATTGGCGAGGGCTTTACCTTTGCCTTTGTTCATTCCCAAATGTGGGAGGTGATTCATGGCAGCAGATGTTGATCCCAACGTGAAATCCATGGGGCCGTGAGGAATCACTTGGAGGATGTCAGGTGGAATTTCGTCATCTGACGAAAGGTCTATTACACCATTAGCTGCATCTTTCTGTACAAAGAGAGCAAACACTGTATTTAAACAAGAATCTTTGCGATGATCAGAATAGCGATTCACACAGTGGTCAAGATAATTACAAGCTTAATAATAAAATCTAGCCATAATTTTTTGATRGTGAGAGAGGCACCTCCGTTAACTCAGCTGCAACAACAACAGGAACTTCTCTATCCCCGTTCTCCTCTTCCGGCTCAAAGTACAGAGAATTTCGTCTCCAGTTATTCGCTGCTTCGTCACTGAAGGCAGTTTTCTGCATCAGAACACGCCTTCATGTAAGTGCGACACAAGTGAGTCGAGACGTTAAAACGCATTTTAGAGGAGCAAAAACAAGTCACTTGAGAGCAACTGAAAGATTTTAAGCCGGGTCACTACACGTTGAATATACGTACTTGTTGCGTAGAAAATAAACAACTGACCCAAGAAATTATCTTAACTCGTGCAATCAAGGATGGCCACTAGGAACACCTACGCCATTGAATTAAGTTGAGGTGCGAAGCCAGACTAAGGTTGCAAAAACTGTCAATCACCCAGAAGGAACCTAGACGCTAAATTCCATGTACTAAACCTATGAAAGTTAGCTCGTTTGCAAGTAATTCAAGCTGAAGAACATAAGAAGGGGTCCCTGATTTATGCACAGAGTCACATCGTATAGTATCTCGTCAGGGATGTRTAATACCTTTTTCTTCTCTTTTAGGGCTCCACAMGCAAGGCATATGTTCTGAAGTATTCGCTGCACCAACCGCATATGGTTGGGGTGGAATATCGGTTGCGTGAGCTTCACATGCGCAAAGTGGCCTACAGATGCAAATGGTCGCATGAAAAAATTCAGAATCACAAAATCCAGAGAGGTGTAGACTAGAATGAAAATCCAAAAACCCCACCAACTAACCCACTGCCAAACGATAAAGAAAACTAGTACAACCTTGATACTCCATTACAATCCGAGTCTACAAAAGAGTTTCACCTGTACATTCGTCATAATTGGTTCCTCCACAAGTTGCACATATTTCATTCTCAGCTGGCAAACCAAGTCGAGGGTCTACRAGATTCTTAAGCGCATCGCTTCTGCTCCTGACAACAGAAAATCCATGCTGTCCACACCGGCATGGAAAACAAAAAAAMTATTAGATTACACATCAATCATTTAGCTCCCACCCTCTTTTCAACGTTCATAAACTAGTCTCCAACAGACCCTAACACAAACGAAACCAGAAATGAGACACGTTCATAGCCGAGTGTCAAGACTTCAAAATTCTTACGAATTCTTTGGACGTGGCCAGTCCAAATTGCAGTCCAACGATTTCTGCCAAAGGAATCTGCAACGCTGGGGGCTGCGCCCCAGCCTCTATCACTTGCATTTGGCTAACGTCTCCTCAAGGAGCCTTCGAAACTCCCTGTACATTGCCACATTACCGCAAATCCACCTTTARAAAACACTAAAAAACTCAAGTACCGAAACTAAGACTGAAAAAACAAACCAGGGGAACAAGAAACTCAAGAGCAGCAGTTGCGCAATTAAAGCTAAATYTYCCGCATTCTCTTCCAAAAACAAATTAAAACCTCATGAGCTCCCTACACATTGCCAAAGACTACAAAACTAAAGTGAGGAAACAAGAAACTCGATAGCAGCAGATGCACAATTGAGGCCAAATCTTCCTTGATCTCTTCCAAAGCAAATTAGAACCTCAGGCACTCTCTACACATTCCCACATTGTGCAAATCCACTATAGGAAAACGGAGACAAAATAAACAAAAAACACTGTGTATGCAAAGACGTCGGTACTAAAGCGGAGAAACAAAGAGAGATGAGAACTTGCGGATGCTTCAACAAAGTAGCGAAACTCCGAAATTCTCCCTGACGCAATTAAAGGCCGAAATCTTCCGGTTTCGGAATAAGCACCAAGAAAAGCCAAGAGACCGAAATCCGAAAGGGCATACCGATCGTGAGAGAGAGCAAAGAAACGGCTTCAGAGACCCAAATGAGCCGCGGTCATGGCGACGCAATGCAATTTGCGGAAGTGGAAACGATTCCCCGCCGAAATCATCAATGCCACCAGCACCTCCGCCGACGAGTGCAGAGCCTTCTTCTTTCCCCAGTATAAGCTTCGTTTCAAGTGCTGCCCTTGGGGATGGATGCATGAATCTCGGATGTGGATGTAGACGGGATAATGAACTTCAGTTACCTGACAACGTTCATCCATATTAACTACGGCTCTCGAAGTGCTAATCAGTCCTTATTATGCAACATTTCAAAATCATCAGTCATCGCCGTCGCAGTCATACKGTAATTGCCAAGTGGCTTTCTTTATCTTTATCTTTTATTCTTTCTTTCCCTTTACTATTGGTAATCATAATGTGCATTAGAGCAGACATAAGAGTTATGATTACAAGAAAGTAAGGACGATTATCAGTAGACATCCTAATCTTTGGAACATTTTGAAATTGGCACCAATTGCAAAATGTAGATACTTGCACAAGTGGACTCGTATTTTAATATCATTTCTTTTCCAATTGCATCTCTCATGTACAGTTATCCAACATTTAAGCCCAAAAATCTTGAACAAGTGTAGATAAGGGACAAAATTGGAAAATTGGGTTTTAACTTAGGAGGATAATGGATTATTGTCATCATTTCATCTAAGCAAAATATGCACTCTTTGATAGATGTGAAATTCATCTTTGTCTATTTCACATAGTAGCCACTATTAAATTTTAACATTTGGCACTTATGTAGACAACATGTATGAGTGGTTAGGGCCTGTTTACCTCAATAAGCTTTAAAGCAATATCACCTAAAATTGAATAAATTGTAGGAAGTTTCGTTCCTTTGGCTAGTCTTGGTAGTTGGAACTATCCATTACAATCATAAATTGAACCTTAATAACTGAGACATTTGGACTACGGCGCAATGAATAGTTGAAACAAACAAAGTTTTTAGTGATAATAATGGAGCAAGTCAGTGACTTCAATGCAAACACAATTGTAGATGTAAAATCATCACAAAAGTTACTGTTACTGGATTTTGATGTAGTGGTTGTTTAAGATGGGACCTGCGCAATTTTTAGTGTAATATGACCATTACAGATGTACACAATATAGCTTTTCGGATTTTGATGTAGTGGTTGTTTAAAATGGGACCTGCGCAATTTTTGGTGTGATATGACCGTTACAGATGTACACAATATTGGTTTGTTGTTTAAAATGGGACTAGCGCAATTTTTGGTGTGATATGACCGTTACAGATGTACACAACATTGGTTTTCGGATTTTGATATAGTGTTTGTTTAAAATGGAACCTGCGCAATTTTTGGTGTGATATGATCGTTACGGATGTACACAATATTGGTTTTCGGATTTTGATGTAGTGTTTGTTTAAAATAGGACCTGCACAATTTTTGGTCATTGATATGATCATTATGGATGTACTATGCCTATGCACTGAAAAGTGGCAGGCACCTTGTGTTTGCCACCCCCAGGCCCTTCCAATCACCAAAAAATTGTTGATAAAAATCCAAGCCGTCAATCTGATTTTACACATACATCCCCCAGGCCCCTCAAATTGCCAGCCGTTGGATCAAATACGAATACGAATGAATATACAACTGAATACACATATGAATACAAATGAATATACAACTTAATACACATATGAATACGAATACAAATACGAATACTACTGAATATATATACAACAAAATACGAATACGGCTGAATGTTTGTCCCGTATTGTTTGGAGTCCTTTCTCCCCTCCCAAAATTACAAGAGGGGAGGGAGGGTGGGGTTCTAAATTTAAAAAATTTAATTTGATTTTTTTAAATTCAACACCCGCTTCCCCCCTCCCCAAAAAATCTTAAAATTTAATTTAAATTTATTGGGAGGGGAGAAAGGGGTGTTGAATTAACAAAATAATTATTTTTTACTCATTGTCACTATACTATACACAATGAGTAGGCACTGCCAGACTATTATTTATTGATATGACTGTTATGGATGTACATAATATTGGTTTTGGATGGGTCTAGTGATTGCTTGGGATTTCTTGGACAACACAATTCAAGAACTCACAATAAATGTATACTTTGCACAAAAATATTTTATCAATTGCTACAACATTTTTTTTATATTTGTTTAGGTGTGGAAAAAAATTACATCTTTTCACCCACCCTACACAACTATTTTTTGTATAATGGGGTCAAATACCTTGAGTAAGTACATGCAAAAAGTTATATTAGGCCAAAATAAAAAATTTTGAGTTCTATACAATTTGTGCTATAATTTCAATGTTGTTTCAATGAACATTAATTGTGCAACAAGCCTCTATATATTTCATAGATTTATTATGGCTTGAGGAAATGGTACAAAAATATGATTCTACCTTAGGTACAACCCACCTTGCCATGAGTTCAAGGTTGTATAGAAAAAGAATTTTGAATCTTTTTCAAGGTAGTTTTTTTTAGAGAAATATTATTTTTTTTTAAATTTTGAAGCTCACCTTTGAGCAACTACAAAAAAAGAATTTTAGTCTCTTATTGAAAACTTAAATAAATACAAGTCCAGCTAAGTTTTTAGAACACTATCATGTGTGTGTTTCTCTACAATTGAATATTGTAATACTAAGCCTTTCTCTAACATGCTCTAGAGAAGTGCATTCCACTTTTACATATTCAAAGCAATGAGATATCCATTTCTCTAAGTTCAATGTAAACAACATCATATTATTTTCACCAAAAAAAAGTTTTCCTCCAAAGTCTGTTAGCCATTTTATTGTCAAAAAACTTTTTTTAACTACCATTTTCAATGCAAACAATGAATTACTAAACATTTTTTTTTGCATACCCAACTACACAATCTTACATTATAGTAGTATGTGAATGTCTAGTAGAAATTTCAAATTTTTTGACCATATCAATTACAAGGTATATAATATTGCAATTGTTTAAATTGAAGAAAACGAGCTTTTTTGCTCTTAGCCTAACTACATTAAAATGCTTTGAATCCTCTTAACTTAAATTTTTTGTATTATAGACCGTGAATTACCTTTTCTTATATTGAATAATTGAATTGAGGTTTTTAGGATAAAATATTAATCCCCACCCCTATACTATGATTTTCATTCTTCAAAAAAATTGTCAAGTCAAAGTAGGTACAAGATAGAAAGAAAAACTAAATTGTTGATTGCTCCAAGATAAAAGCACCCTAATTCCATTGATCAGCTTGTTTGGAAAAGCAAAATAAACCATACTCATTTTTTTTTTAAATTGTTAAAATTGAGTTCATAAACAAATCTAATATGGAGTACATTATTTTCTTTAGAACTTAGTAAAATTGTTTGCAAAACAAGAAGTCTTAAAACTTTGACATCACTTAACATCCAAATGGAATGAATCAAATCTTTCCAAATAGAAAAAAAAGTGGTCTATAATTCTATAAGAAATAAATTTTAAGAAAATTATTTGAATTTTTTTGCTAATGCCAAACTTTGGGCTTATTGCGGCATAACTTTTGCTTCTAGGCACCAAATGAAATATATTCCCAAAAAGATTATTTATTTTTCTATCTCCAAAAAAATTAAAAAGATCTTACAAACAAGTGAGTTTATAGGTACTTAATGTAAACAACATCATATTATTTTCACCAAAAAAAAGTTTTCCTCCAAAGTCTGTTAGCCATTTTATTGTCAAAAAACTTTTTTTAACTACCATTTTCAATGCAAACAATGAATTACTAAACATTTTTTTTTGCATACCCAACTACACAATCTTACATTATAGTAGTATGTGAATGTCTAGTAGAAATTTCAAATTTTTTGACCATATCAATTACAAGGTATATAATATTGCAATTGTTTAAATTGAAGAAAACGAGCTTTTTTGCTCTTAGCCTAACTACATTAAAATGCTTTGAATCCTCTTAACTTAAATTTTTTGTATTATAGACCGTGAATTACCTTTTCTTATATTGAATAATTGAATTGAGGTTTTTAGGATAAAATATTAATCCCCACCCCTATACTATGATTTTCATTCTTCAAAAAAATTGTCAAGTCAAAGTAGGTACAAGATAGAAAGAAAAACTAAATTGTTGATTGCTCCAAGATACGGGCACCCTAATTCTGTTGATCAGCTTGTTTGGAAAAGCAAAATAAACCATACTCATTTTTTTTTTAAATTGTTAAAATTGAGTTCATAAACAAATCTAATATGGAGTACATTATTTTCTTTAGAACTTAGTAAAATTGTTTGCAAAACAAGAAGTCTTAAAACTTTGACATCACTTAACATCCAAATGGAATGAATCAAATCTTTCCAAATAGAAAAAAAAGTGGTCTATAATTCTATAAGAAATAAATTTTAAGAAAATTATTTGAATTTTTTTGCTAATGCCAAACTTTGGGCTTATTGCGGCATAACTTTTGCTTCTAGGCACCAAATGAAATATATTCCCAAAAAGATTATTTATTTTTCTATCTCCAAAAAAATTAAAAAGATCTTACAAACAAGTGAGTTTATAGGTACTTGACCAAAGTTCCAAGAGTACTCAAAAGAGACTCTTGGAATTTTAGAGGTGAAAATAAATTTTTAAATAAACTTTTTTTCTATAACTTTAATTTTCTTTAACTAATAGAATATTTTCTACTTTTCATAAATTATTAATATATATTTTAGTAGAATTAATTATTTGAGTGTGCTTCTTTTAGATAGTAGTGTTTGTCATTAGAAGTTGATGGATTATATAGTTACATAAAGAAAAGCTAATTTGTAATTTAAGGTCCTATGGCACTATTAGTACATGTATGCCCAACTTTTCAGACTTCAATTTGAGGTTGGTGTTTGAATTTTAGTAGTGCCAACTTACCAAGTTTAAGTCTAATGTACATATCTACTCGTGGTTAATGATGACCTTTCATGATGCATAGTCATGAACCGTATTCGTAGATACTATTGATTGATTGAGCTGATGTTCAAGACCTTCCTTCCAACGATCTCAACCCCACGAATGAAGGTTGAAATGGACGTTTCAATAATGCCAAGCCCAATGCTACTATTGATTGATTGAGTTGATATTCAAGACCTTCCAACGATCTCAACCCCACGAATGGAGGTTGGCACGAATGGAGGTTGGCACGAATGGAGGTTGGAATGGACATTTCAGTAATGCCAAGCCCAATGTAAAGTAGGTACAATATTGTTCAAGATTGATGATGACCTATCATAAATGTAGGTGGTGGACTCAAGGTTCATGTTAAATTCAACAACACCGTCTCATTGGCTAGTCAAAACACCATCATTGCACATCTTTGTAGACGTTGAAAACATTTGGTGCCTTGGTTGCAACAAAGATTTATACCGAGTTATTTCAAGTTTGTTTTTAGTAAAAAAAATTGATTAATCTACAGCATATGAAAGTGTACATATTATGTTGTTTTAGAATATTACAAAAACAAAGTTACAAAATTCAATCATGCATAAAATAAAAATTGATTTGAAAAAAGAAAACATAGTGGTTCTTCTACCTAAATGCATTCATATATAAATATCTCAACATTTCTATTAGCACTTTTGGTCATTATTAATGATCAAATTGATTTGATTATTTCGTGATTTCGAACAATGATTAATCAACCATATTTTTCCATTTTGACATAAATCAATAAAGTGAATGACACATAAACCCATTTAATATTGCATGCTTTTATCTTTTAAAAAATCAAAGTCACTTATGTAGTGTAACCTTATATAAAATATCTTATTGTTGTCATATTATATTCTATCAATTCATATTGAGACAATTTAATATAAATTTTTTTTAGCATGTCATAATATTCAATCGATTTTTTAGAGAAGGATATATAACACAAGATATTCTAAAAACATCGTCAAATCAAAGAAGATATATTTGGAAACAATCTTAAACATATTGAAATGCATCTCTAAATTTAACCTATTTATTTATGTTGTTTTACTTTATTTACCCTCACGACTTTGAATGAGATCCATATTGTTTGTACATGGTTTTGGAAGGAATTAGTGGAAAGCTGAATTTCATAAATAGATCTATATAAATAATGGTACTTAACAATTCCATGTAAAGTTGTATTTTTAATCACAACCAAAGAAAATCATCATAATGGATGTAAATTTTTTGTATAAGATCTCATTGATGATTTTAAAGAATCTTGAAATTGAAGATGCAAAAGTTTTCTAAAAGGGACAAGACAATTTCTAGTTAAACCACCTTACTTATCATAATTCATTCTACAATCAAAGGTGTTAGAATAGCGGTGGTGATCTCAAATAGACAAACTTCAAAAGTAAATAGATTATTAGATGTAATACTCCTATTGTCACCAAATGATTATATTATCAAAGTTGTTAGAATAGCAGAATTGTTGAATATGATATTCCTTTTTTCTGCAAATGATCTTTTAATTAAATAGAATGTTCAAGATTAAGACCAAAAATAATGTTATTTCAACTTGTTTTAAGTTGTGAATAGAGTTTGGTGCACTCCTATCATTTTCAAGTTATGAATTTCAGAGCCCTTTCCAAATCTCATGCATTTTAGTATTAAAAAGTGGAATTTTCTAGGCATTTTCAAGGAGCACCATTAGGCCTTGCATTAGGCACTTAATTGTTRAGTGTGAGGTCATCATTTTRTGGATAGTTTGTATGGGCYTAGAATATAAGGGGCACCTCCTAGAAAGGCCCAAAGTTTCATCTCTTTCAATTAGGCAACACTCAATGAGATGCAAAATAGTGCGAAACCTTGATTATTTGCACATACAATGTTGATTGACTCTTTTAGTCATTTACCCATTAGGAAAATTTCCAGCCCTTCAAGAGACTACGAGTTTTGCACCCCTATGGTGCAATTACAGAAAAAAATAAAAATAAAAAACTACTCCGTATTTTTAATTTTTCAATTTTTCAATTTTTTTTAATTTTTTTAATTTTAAAAAAAAATTAAAGAAAAAAAAAATTACTTTAATATTTTATAGTATTAGCACTGCGGGGGTGCCGAAAATGAAGTCTTAACAGCCCTCTGAAGGGCTAAAAGTTTTCCTAATGATTGCCATCCTTTTGCTTCCCACATTGCAACTTACGACCAAAAGATCATTTGTGGATGGAAGGAACAAAAATATAGTAGATTTGTGATATCTATACCTTTGGAAAATTTGTTTTTAATACAAATATGTGAAATTTATAGAAACAAATATCATTGATATGACCACAATGTAATAAAATGATTGAAATTTTTGTTAASTAAATTAGAAGMATSTAAATTGAAATATCTATGTAAAACTTTAGAAAACAAATAAATGTAAATTTTTTATAATATGATTAGAAAAGATGAAAAACAATGGCACAATCATTTAAACTTTTGTCTAGTGAGTACTTCTTTAGAGATTCACATGATATTAAGAAATTGTAATACTTTCCAGTTTCCACCTATGAAAAAATTGATTTTATTGATTCAAATAAAAATACATCTATATAACATGAAATTCATAAGGAACAATCCATGCCCATGAAACATGGCTAATTGAATTAAATATATGCGCATACAATTGCCATCAATTGGAATTGAGCCATAGTTAGTGTTATTATATATAAATTATTATTTTTAGATATTATTGGAAACTAAAGGAACTAGATTGCAATGCACTTCAACATRCATAACTTGGGCACTACTCAAATAAATTAAAAAATTTCGAAGTATTATATCTAAGTGTATCAAAAACCAACAATAAGTTCCTATAGSCTTTCATATCTTAATTGTGAGCATCTTGTGTAGTTAATAATTATCTAAAAAACAACAATTTTTTAATTTAAATATAAGAATTGCATTTTGAGTAGCCGCTGTAAGAAACACATGTTTAATGCGACGTTTTCACCATTAATTATGACTCATTTTAGTGGATGTCCCAAAAAGCAACCTGTATATTTATGTTACTAATAATATCCAATGTAAYATCTTCACGTTGTCGTATTGTACATTTGTACATCATTTAAAATATATATTTATTTGTATTTAGGAGAGGTTTTAAAAATATAGACTATAGAGGAGAAAGCTTCAAGCCGAAGTCTCGAATGGCTTCAAGTTGTCGCTTGTTGTTATTAGAATTGTTAAAAGGACAATTTTTTAGATAAATTTGAGTAGTTTGGTGTGTTCTTCCCGAAATTTACAGAATCTATTTTTAGTTTTAAAGTTTTACTTTGCAATGTCAAACTAGAGGGATTTTATGGAGTTGCTAAATCAAGAGGTTGATTCAGAGACAGAGTTAGAGCTTTCTTTGTCTCAATTGTTAAATCAACTATCTCAATTGGCGATTTCTTCACCATTGGCTTTTCATCCACAAGATGAAGCTGGGACCTCTCGCCCGCTAATGACATCTTGTTTGAAGCAATGTTGGTATGGAAATCTTGACAAGAGTGTTTGTGCTTCGATGATTTTACTTCAAGTAGGATGTGTTGAGCAAGATACGCGAGATGTAACATTTGAAGCAAATAACGAGGGATTAAACGAAGACCAATATTTTTATATGTTGAGGCCAGATAGAATAGACATTAGTCATCAGCGTTGATTGAAAGGGCAAGTGAATCCTCTAACAAAGGCCAAACGTGAAGATTATGTGGCTAACACCATCAAGCGCATCCTCAAATTTTTGTAGATGGAATAACACTCTTCTTCAACTTTAGTTTTTACCTTCGTTTAATTTGGATTGGAAATATCTAGTTAATTTAAAATTTTGGTGTTTTGTTTATTTATTAGAAGCTGCAAGATAGGAAGGCAGAAGTGAATTGGCTACTAGTTTAAACCTTTGGAGTTCGTTGGTTTGAGAAATTGAATAAGAACTTGCATTTGGTTGTTTACTAGGGCCAATAAAGAGGTAAGGAGGCTCGTGTAATATATCATGGGCTCATTTCTTTTAACTTAGGGGTTTTAAAATGTAAGTCAACATTTTTTATCTTGAATTTGAGAGATCGTTGTTGTATGGATGAAAGAGGAAAGAAGGGTTTAAAACCCGAATTTTGATTGAAAATATTTTTTATCAATGATTTTGCAATGAAATTTGGAGTTGTTCTTTGCAAGACTGTCTTTTCAAATGGAGTGTGCACTCTTTATTTGAGTTGGTATTGAAAAAATTATGGAGATTTGAAGGTGATGGAGTTTGTGGCTATTCAACAAAAACAACTGAAACTTTTGAGGCTTATAATTCTTGTTCAAGTTTAAGGAGTTGAAGATATGAAGACATGAAGACATGAAGATTCGTGTGTTGTCGCTTGCGAGTTGTTATTTTCAACCGGCTTTGGAGTGTCGTTGTCTTTATTTTATTTCTAGCTAATTTGGGAGACTCGTTGTTTTCATTTCTCTATTGTAAACTTTATTGCGAACTATGCAATAATTCATGATTAGTCCCATTTTGTGTTTGTGGTGACGGAGTAGGATTAATTACCCACATGGTCAATCTTTTATGTTGTTCTCATTGGTAAAGCTCGCTTGCTGGTCACCGTGGGTTTGAAGTTTAGGAGCCAATCTCAGACGGTCAACTCATGGACTGGCCATCTCGTTTCACCCGTCTGAGGACTTGTTTCTTATCACATCCTTACCTTTATTTCTATAGAACCACCACAAGATAGGTCAATGGAAGATTGAAATGAAGAGTCAAGTCTTTGATACATTCCTATCAACACTCAACAATTAGCAGCCAACCCCCCGTGTGTTTCCTAAGTGCGCTCCTCTCTACCTGACAACATGACATTAGACATTTTTGTTGACATAAAAACACAAGTTGTTTTATTGGAAATTCACTAAAGTGCGTCACAAAAAATGATGAAAACGTCACATAAAACACGAGATTCTTGTGGTGAGAAGTGATTTTGCATTCTTTATTTACAACAAACTCTTCATTCACAAATTCTTTTACATCAACGACAACAATAAGAAGAATAAGAATTGAAAAAAATGAATTAGTTATTTTATAACATAGTGACCTTCTTATGAAAAGTACAAATGTAAAAACAATGGATGGTCAATCCTTTAGGGTTTAAACCTTAAAGGACCTTGCAAGCATAGGGTAAATTTTTGAACTTAAAATTCAATAGCAATTTTTTATTTTAAATGTTCAAAATAATGTGCAAATGAGAAAATATAACTTTAATGATCTCTTTTCTTAATTGCATTTTATTTTTTAAAGTTGGTAACTATTTCAAATCTTGCATATGCAAGTGAACAATGGCTTAATTTCCATAATACGAATGTTATATAATCTGACAAAAAGTGATTATCTAGAATTAAATACACTAAATAATGCAATTACGTTGCCTTTACAATCAAGTTGCATTACCCCAAGAAATTCACTCTGGAAGCCATCAAAGTCAACGAATATTTCTACAAATACTTCCATTTGTACACATGGAGGTTCATGAATACCAACTACACCAATAACTAGTTCAAAAATAATGCATATTTGGACAACAACAATAAATATTTATATAGTGTGGAATGTTGAGAAATTAGTAAGGGGCAACCTAATTGCACTATTTAGTGTACCATCACATTACTTGACAAGAAGTAATTATTTACAATTAACTATCATAACATCAACATCATATCAAAGTGACTACCTAAAATTGATTAATTCATAAAAAGTAACCACTTTTGATGAAGTTGAATTAAAAATAACTAATGTTGATTAACCCCTAAAGGACAAGCATGCGTTTTTTTTGGCTATAGAGCAATTTTGTGTTGGTAAGTGTGAATAGAGATTTTCATATTTCTGGCCCAAATTTCAATAGAAGGTGGGGACAATTGTAAATAGTTAATAGAAGGTGGGGACAAGAAATATCTTTCATATGCACTAAATTTCATGACATCTGGAAATGTGAGTAAAAAGTCATTGCCTATTATGTTATTTTTTTTTTGTAAATGGGTAGTATAGGCAGACTAAAAAAAATCACCTTTTTCAAAAACAAGAATTTGAAATAAGTTTCTAGGGTTATATATGCATGGAAAGCTTTAAATCATTCCATTTTGATCAATGAGTCAAAAATTGTGAGCTTTTTTTGTTTGCGTGCAATTATGGTCTTATAAATTCTTTATTCTAAAATAAACTTTAAAGTTTTTTATCTTACTCAATTTTCAATATTTTTGGAAAAAAATAAAAGCATAGGATGTAGATTCTTTATCACAACATCGAAACCATTGGGATTGGCAATTTTCAATTCCATAATGAAATTCAGTTAACAATTTAGTATTTTGAGCCATTGTCTCTCTTCTACTACCTTCTTATTTTTTTTCCTATATTCGTATAATTCCAAATGATCTAAAAGTTTTCAAGCATGTGGCAAACTTGTCTAGGAAAGAGAATGTAAAGAAGCACCGCCATTTTGGACATTGTTTCATAGAAAAGTGAGCTTGTGAAGTGCACTTGCTGTGTTTTTTGCCAAAAAAATGATTTCAGATAATTTGAATGCTTATATATTGTAATTCACGTAGTGAAATTAACTAAAATTTTTACCACATGTTTTCAAATTAGTATACTACAAGATCTTGCGGTTACATATGTCAAAAAAAAGTTTTTTTTCAAAAATTTGATAATTGCACTAAAAATGGCATTTTTGGAGCATTTTTGGTACAAACATAGTCATGGAACTTTAAGGATTAAGCTACAACAAGATTGATCTATGCTTGTCAATTTACATGTAGAAGATAACATTGTCAAAATCATCCCTTATACCATATTGATTACAATTGAAATTAAAAATTGCTAACAAGTGATAAAATTCTAACATGCATTGACCTTTAAAGGTAAGAGAAGCCCAATTTGAATTGCAACATGGCATTTTTTTTTGGATATTTAATCCTTAAAGGACGGACCTATCACCGATGGAAAAGGCGTAGTGCAATATGTAGTGCTTGATTGAGGGGAAAAAACACTCTTCATGCACATGTTTAGCTTTGGAAAAATTGTACAAACCAATACTTGATGCTACCCATTCACAAATTGTGAGAAGGTTATTGTGGCACAAAACACTTTCATGTGAAAATCGTTACTATCTTTATAGAATTAGGGATACCTAAAAATATGGAAGCAATTAAAGACACTAAATTTGACTCCCCATGATGATTGACATGTGTGTTGTCACTATCACAAAGAGAATGGATGAAAATTGGCGAGTATCCACTCACGAGATGAGTTTTTTTGTCATCCAAAGGACAAAGAACGTCCTCTTTGTTCTGTAAGGGTTAATAGACAAGATCCATAAATTCACATATCCAGTAGTTACAAAAAATTGTATTCATGTTAAGCTAGATTCAATGACACCTAACGCTTCTAATTTAGATCATACTTACCTACACCCAATAGTAATTAAAAATGAAATTTGAGGCATTAAAACATGTCAATCTACTAGAATTCAAATATTTATAAGTGGTTTTAGGTTCTTACATTTTAGAGGATTTCATTGGTCCTTAACAGGTTTAACATACATTTTACTATTTTCTATGCAAGGTGAAGGATTTGATTTGGGATAACATTAAACACAAAAATGTTTGATGAATGACTTTAAATATTGCACAACTGATGACAACAATTACCAAACCATCTTTTCACAGTTAAACATTTTAACATAGTAGTACAACTGTTGCAACATTAGTATCCTCTTCCTATACAATCAAAATATCATATGTGCAGCCATGTCAAGAAGGGAGTTAAGCACAACACCTTGTATGATACACTAAAGCCCCAATTTCTGTAAAATACAGCAATGGTATTATTACAACCGGCAAGGAGGCCATGGTCTTCTCTRTAAAGAATAGTTATTACCAGGYGTCATCAGTGAACTTCCAGTTCGACCAAACACCTATTCCTTCYCATCCCTCTTTAATAMCTTACCTTACATCTGCAATCATTCGCTTCTATAGGCCRCCCAATTTGGGAAGACAAGAAACGACTGCCTACAAAAAGCTTCACCTTCCACTCGTGTCCTCCAAATTCGTCCTACTTAAGGGTGTGACAAATGAACCTTGAAGACGATTCTACAAGATGCACGGGAGTCGCTTACCTAATAAAATGCGTGAGAGGGAATACATCTACTCAGTGTATTACAGCAACATTCTCTGGGGATTACCCAAATTCTTCCGAAATGCAGCTAAGAACCGGCCTGCATTAACAACAAGGGATRCCAGACAGCGCTTAGTTTTTCAGGTTCTCAGTGGATTCAGAAGAAACTGTAAGCGGGAAACCAGTATTAGCAGAGTAGCTGAATTCTACTGATAAACAGCATGAAACTGCAAATGCTCACCTCCAGTATCACCGTCATAAACCCGGTGATCCACAGATATGGTAACCAGCATTTCTGTTATGGTCTTCGGACCTGCCACAAGAAATTTAAAATTAMAACAGGYTGCAAATCTAAGGATCAGGCTACAGAGGTGCCAATGTTTCAACTATAATGAAAATTGGTAATTACGCGACGGTAAGATGGTGACATAGATGTAACTATTTTGAAAGAATCTMTGTGACCTCTGCAGATTCAATAGATGGCAAGGAAAAACACATGTAGGGAGCGAGAAAAAAACTCAGTACCTTCACTTTCTTCATCCCAAACCACCTTCTGCACACCCCTACCCACGGCAAGAATGCATGCCTGCACACCAGAAAGTGTTRGAAACATTAGAAACGATATCCTTCGATACAGAACGACCCAAGCAGAAAGTACCCAGCGCAAGCTACTTTTATAACGATAAAGAGGTGGGAATACCTGAGGTGGATTGATGATGGCACAAAAGTGGTCAACTTGGAACATACCAAGGTTTGAAATGCTATACATCAACCAGAAAACAAGAGTTAGTCATCAATAGATAGAATTGAATCAMAAATCCATACATAAATCTCCAAAACACAAGAACTAAGGTTTCCCAGCTATTACCCAACACAAGGGTAGCAAGAACTGAAGTAAAAAATTGGCAGTTAAAAACTGTGGAACCAGAAACTTACCTGAATGTGCCACCTTGAAATTCATGTGGTTTCAACTTCCCTTGCCGGGCCTTCTCAGCTAAAGATTTCACCTGAGGCACGATCATAGTAGATTTGGAATATCCGTCAAATGTCAGTCTTCATGTACATTTTCAACACTATATATATACCGGTATTCAGTTCAAAGTTAATACGTTTTGAAAAGCTTAGTCAAAATCACAAATCAGCTCAGGGCATGCAGCATAAGCAAATCGTACCT
Organism: Pleurozium schreberi; assembly: GCA_006891605.1. Lineage (NCBI taxonomy): Eukaryota > Viridiplantae > Streptophyta > Bryopsida > Hypnales > Hylocomiaceae > Pleurozium > Pleurozium schreberi. The sequence goes on along the minus strand of VACF01000490.1, from coordinate 9,616 downwards.
CAGCCGAAATTGCTGACAGTGACTTCTGATCGGCATTCTTTAGGATCGGTGTTATCAAACCCTGCATTTTCCAAAAGGCAGAGTCAGTTGGAATCTTTGTTCTGAAAGCTTGTTGATGCGACTATGGCGTACTTCGAGATMAAAAATTGTTCATGGTGCAGCGGGGATTCAGGAAACAGTCATACCTTGTCAGTTGCTACCGCAATCGATATGTCAATGGACTCGTTGTTTATTCTGTCTCCGGCTTTGTCATCCCAAAAAGCTGCACGACACCGTCAKTCCATTTTATTGTTAGGATCGTAGAGCAGATTTAAATAGTGTAAGTTAACCTATTTGTGAAATTCGTTAATAGGGCTCATTTATATTGAAGTCACATATCATCTCTCTAACCGGAAGTGCCCAAGCGCACCCACAATCGAGCCACTCACAATTTTAATGATCGAGCCAAAAGTAGAAACGAGGCTAAYGTCCTCAAGTAGAACATACCACTGTGCTTCGTTCATTAATAGATACAGAAGCCAATGGGGTTTTAGGTCTTTCYATGCTTTTCCCACTTCACAAAGTACCAAAAAACTTGCCGACATTGCTATTCCCCTTCTGGTTCTAACATCTGAAGGACACAAATGACTTGGAAGCCATCCCCCCATCGCTACGCCTGAACATAAAGAACCATTACCATTTGCTTCAGGAACCTCCTTCAGAGCCAAAGCCGCAGCCTTGATGACGAAGTCATTTACTGAAATAGAAATTCCATGCTTSTCTGCAGAACGTCAGATCCAAATTAGAATAGTAACAGGTATGTTTCTAACACCATAAATCTGTATCCAATTACGACGTCCAGATGTTCAAATTTGAGATMGAGAAGCTGTAAGTATCTAAAACAAAAAACCCTAAACACATATTGAGCATATRACTTGGATATAATACCTTTCAGCTCCTTCCTGAACTGTAGCGTTGGATCCAAAATTGTGTCTGCAGAAGGAGGAAACAGAATCAGCAAGAAACGAAATGCATCAAACTGCAATTGGGAATGACTGAACTGCCCAGCCCGTTAAACTAAAATCCAGCTAACAACCAGACACTGGTACAAAAGACAGGAGAATCGTTTCAAATGGAGACATCAATTGAGCACTCGATTTCTGACCTGATTGTAAGTAGGCATGAGGTATGCCATTCTTGGACTCGAGCAGCCTCTTTGCAATAATCTGCAAGAAYGAAAAGAAAGCAAAATACCACATTAAGAAATAGTAGAGGAAGTCACAAGTCGAGCAAGCCCTCCTTTGTGAAGAAGTTGCCATCCGCAGGGGATACTACGGACCTATATAACCAAGACAAAGCGCTTTCGGAGAAGCAATCAAATGGGGTACCTTGCGGATAGGGGAGTTGGGAATATCTTCAAAACTTAACGGTGTATCTGGTGTTGCAGTTTTAGATGGTGCACTTTTCTTAGCAGCAGTACTCTTTGCAGCACCACCAGCTTGCGGTTTCAATCCACCTTTCACGGCAGCCAACACATCACCTTTAACAACCGCTCCACGGGGCCCCGTCCCTCGTATTTGAGAGGCATCAAGTCCACTTTCTGCAAGAAGCTTTTTAACCGCAGGGCCTATCCTACCCTGACCACCTGAACCGGTTGTGGGAGCTGGAGCTGGGGGTGTTGCAGTTGAAGATGGTTGGCCCGCAGTAGACTGAGACTGGGGGGCTCCAGCTGCAGGGGCAGATGCGCCACTATAACTTGCAAATTTTCCAAGATCCTCAGCTGTCTCAGCCTGTAAAAAAATACACGGTTCAGGCGAAGCAAATGAGGCAAGGTTGACGACGAAGGGCGGGACTGTCCTCCAGAACCGTCAACGGCAGGCATCCCAATCGTATGTTATAGAACTCAGTCTCTAAAGAAAACGTTCACGATACTACAAGAACTAGTGACCCGATATTACTTTCAAAAATTGAGAAGCACCTTCCTACACGCTCTGTTGGAAAAAGGAGGAAAAATTGTATTAACACAATTGACATGCAGATTAATAGCATGTCAAGACACTTAAAGGAATTAAGGTGCAAGCGGTTCACATATAAACAGCAGCACAAACGATCTTTCATAACCAGACGCTATTCAACTTAAGTGGATACAAATACCGTGCCCGGAAGGAAGGTTTAACCCTTAAACGACGCCTAGGTCATTTTCTGGTCGATGAATGAGAGCAACTTGCTGTGTAGGACAGAAGTGCAACTATTCATCCTTGAAATTGAGTAAAAAGGGAAGATCTTCTACAGTACTTTGACTTCCAATGCTCACTTTTGAAATTTTTTAAACCAATGATTCTCACAGTATCAGAATTCATGATTTCCACAGTGACCCGCCCGACGTTTAAGGGTTAACATTCTCTGCCGAATAATTATTAACCTGCCTAAAACTAATAATATTCTGCCAACATTCCGTACTATGACTCTTTTGTCCATATAGATAAATCAATTTCCAAAAACAATTTGACATCCATTCTTAGAATATTTTTTGCCGACCCTGATCACCGGGTACGGTAAGTTACATTTCCTTACACGACCCAAAATACAACAAGGCATCATCTGAAATACAGCCGTGAAACTTTGTAAATCTTAGGCATCTCAAGTAACCATTTTCACGCAATAGTCATCAGAACTTACAATGATGCACAACTCCATCCCAACTTGCACATCCTTAGTGCTAGATGGAATAATAATTTTCGCCACATACCTGCAGCAGCCGAAAAATAAGTAGGACTCAACCTCAGACTCCACTTTACACAAAGCAGAAACCACATACAATAGTAGAATCCGGTCCACACAGGACGGCAATTATGTTTGCACCATGCGCTTGAAAATCATAYTTSAGATTATTTGCAACTTTCAGGCTCATGTTTGGCACTCACCCATCTTCCAAAGACTCGAAGTCCAGAGTAGCCTTATCAGTTTCAATATCACAGAGGACATCACCCGCTGCCACCTGTTGTACTCCCACATTCGCGTTAGAGTAGAGACGGTCAAAATAATTATTTATGKATATAAATGAAGTTAAAAGCTTGAATAAGGATAGCAAAGGAAAATTTCTGTACCTGGTCACCTTCCTTCTTCTTCCAGGTTCCAACATTACCTTGTGTCTGCATACATCATACCACCAACACAAAAATTGAGCGGCAAAAAAAATCCTGCAATTGTAAAGGGCAAAGAATGCCTCATAAAATATGAACTCAAGACTAGACTTGATGCAGAGAGAGGACCGTGAAGTAAATGAACATACCATGGTTGGCGAAAGTGCAGGCATCGCCAAGACTTGATGAGCTGGAAGATCAACTGGTGGTGTCTTTGGAGGTGGGTCTGCAGAAGGCCCTGGCTGTTGTTTTGGAGGAGATGCTTGGGGTTCAGGTTTGGCTCCACCCGCACCTCCTCCCTCACTATAATTAGCAAACTTGGCAATATTATCCTCACTCTCTGCCTGCATTCAGAACCGTGCGGTCATCAGTGTTAGACTCCCCCCAACACCTGCTTTCCCTCATTCTCAAAAGGTACACGAACTCGATTTTTCTCTCCTGTAAGCGAAATCTGGATGCTTTACAAGAAAAGAGCATTACTGCGAGTAAACCTGGTGATCTTAATGTATCCTCAAACATACTACCTCACACAACTTACAATTACACAAAGAGCTTTGCCAACAGGTACATCCTTTGAACCAGCAGGCATCAGAATTTTGGCCAAAACTCTGCAAAAAGACATCAGACCGACTTAATATGAAACAGCTTTACATGTGAAACTGCAATCAATAGCTTCAGAACAGCAGGATATAAGGTAACGTATGATTCAGCTTGAACTATGCAGCTGAAAAGAAATTGCAAAAAAAGGCATGAATACAGGTTTAGATACCACGTAACACATATTTCTAGTTTTAGATGTTGTTAATATGTTGACCTTCAAGTAAATTGAAATAAGCCCTGAATTTTTCAACATAATAGTTGACAAGTCCATGTGATCTCCGGCCAACGATCACAACAAATGTTGGAAAGCATTGTAAGAAGGGGAAAAGCTCTAATCCTCGTGCATTGACCTAAACCATCTGGAACCTCGAAAATTATGCACTTGCTCTACGTTCAGTAACGACTGAGTGTAAAACCAAAGCAAACATCAATTCGGCGATCAGCTGCTCGAGAAACTAAACTAACCAGTTCTCAAACTGAGCGACATTCCATGGCATCCATGATCACCGCAGATCCCTAGACCAAGTAGAAGTCGCAACTACAGAGTACTATATAAAAATCCCGATCACAACACGTCTGCCCTCATTCGCTCCATTGCGAGTGAAAAATACCCTAATTCGATCCGGACCCCGCGATTGATAACAAATCCCAGCTCATCCACCAAAAGAATCACAGAAACCACAACAAAGAAGAAATGGTCAATACCGAGGGTAATGATGGGGAGCCACAGTGCGAGCTCCAAACAAGCTGCTCGTGAGCGCTCTGGCCATCCGCTCCTGCACAACCCGAGCTCGCCATGTGCCCGCCATGGCAAGCAGTCAACCCCGAACCCTAACTCACAACCTTCAATCACAACAACCTCCGATCAAAATCACTTTCCTCAACGAAAAAATAATCTGCAAACTCGCGAATCCAATATACAAACTCGATCCCCTCCGATCCAAGTGCAGACTCCAAATTCCAACAGACCTTAAGCCGATTTCCGCGAGAATTCACGGAATTCCAGCCGCTGTTCTCCGTCTTCACAACTKGCTAGGTTTTTTTCTCCTCTCCATGTGAGGAATTTGCTAGAAATGTGATGCGGTGAACTTGCGGCGTGAATCGATCATTGAGAATGTGCCTGGGCAACACATTTGGCGAGACGGGCTTTGTTTGAGCAGGCGAACAACTCGGGAAGAGCTTGCACATACCGACCGCTGGATGGACATCGAATCCAYCTAGTCGAAAYTASCGACCAATGGTCRAWAAYACTAMCCGTTGGTCGGAAATGGTTCTGTAGCGAATATTGGCTCATTGCATCGGCCGTCTGATAGACGGACACCAATCATGCAGCTTCCATTGGTCGARGTAGCCTACCCCTGGACGAAATAAGTAAGCTTTGGACGAACATTGTTGCGAGGCGACCATTGGACGAAGGTCTTTACCAAGGGTTGAAAAGCGCGGTTCATTAAGAGACCATTAGTCGGCGACCGATCACAGTCTTTGCATTTTAAACAGGTCCAGAGTTCGAACCGGACAAAAGTTACGCTGCGGTGATACGTATTACCGTGTATTATAACGGTCTCCCGCTCCCGCGCTTCGTCTCCTTCATCTCCTTCGACTTCTTGAAGCTCTGTTTCTCTTCCTTTTCTTGCCAGTCCTACACAATGTCATGTTTGATGGAATAAGTAGTGGCCGGTAAAATCGTTCACTTGTGTGTCATGAGGCTCTGATATTGTTTGGGCATCAGTAGTCTCCCTGGTCACTGTTTTTTGAGTTGAATGCGCTCTTGAGCATGTCACCTGCATAGTGGAAATTTTTGCATTTCTGAACTGGTTATCATCTTCCGTGCATTGTATGTTTTGTGCAACATGTTCATGTATGTTGTCTTGTTTGTGGAAATGAATTGGTCTTTCAGTAGGTGAATCATCTGAGGAATTTAAGAGGCATTTCGTTGGATCACTTGTCTCATGAAGTTCTAACATTTTCGACGAATCAGTCGTCTTTCGTGGCATTGCATCAGAATTCAGAACTTGGTTGTCAATTGCGTGTTAAAAGGTCTTCGATCTCWAAGTTATTGTTGATCGTATAATTATGTATTCCTGAAGTGGTTGAATTAACAGAGAATTTTGAGGGACGATTGTTATTGATAAATAATACTTCTTGTTACATAATTTCTTTACGTCTTACTTTCTCTAAATAGGCGCGCTTTCACGTACTAATCTGCGAAGATGGTGAAGCCTGGGACGGACGACGTTTTGACTGTACTTGGAATTCTAGGTACGTGCCTARCCGCAGGGCGCAAGATTGCTTGAAAATCAGCATGCAATGAATAAAATTTTACTCAAAAGACAATGTAACTGAAACCAATTGAGAAAATAYCCAAAATTCACTCACTCTGCTGAAGTAAACTAGGAAAAGCGKGCTTATGATAAAGTTCTTTGGGATACGTGGAGGGAGCTAACTCTGYTATCATTCTAGTAGTGTTCCTTAGAAACGGATCATGACGTCAATTCCAACACTTTTGGCACTTTCAGGATGCTCGGCCTGAAACGCAAATCAACGCCAGTCTTCGTTTTATTATTGATCTTTGTGTAGATGAGTTTCATAATTTCTGGCTCACCGAATCGCTCCATTTCAGTGAAATTGACAAAATGAACACCTATTGTAACATGAGACTAGGAGATGAAATTTTAGTGATCCGATAGGAATGTACTCACCAGATCGTTTGAAGAATGATTAAGTGTTGATCCTCAAATTCCACTTGATCCAGAAGACTCTCGGTATAGGTATACTCAGTAAGGACATTAGTGTCATTCATTGGCGAGACGATAGGAAGACTAGTATGACAGATTTTGGAAACGATCCTCTGTTGTTTTTGTTTCCAGAGACACAATGGAAGACTATGACAAATACTGTAGGGCGGTATCTCTACAGGACATGTGAACGAAATAATTTGCTCCTGAAGAGCAGTTTCTGATCTGTGTTTACTTGGTTGTGCATTCACAGGAAATATCACCTCGATGGGACTGTTTCTATCCCCCATGTGAGCATATAGTGAAGAAATTTCTAATACTACATTTAATGATCACAATTTGTTTGACAACTCGTCCAATTCCAGTGTAGTACATCGATTGATTGAAAATGTAAGCAAAATGCTAGGGTCGTGATCTATACGTCTCTCGATAAGAATGATATGAAGTCGATTACCAGTGTACTGAAATAAATGAAATAACCATGATTGTATTTTAAAGGCCCACATTCTACAAGATCTGTAAGGCGAAGAGCACAGGGCAGTACTCAGCTTTGCCGTACGTTGCAACACTCCTAAATTGCATGTTATGGACATTCTATGGATCCGGAGCTGTGGCCGGACTCATTTTTGTGGTGTCCATCAACGTTGCTGGCTTGATCATGGAGGGATGTTATGTTACCATTCATCTTCTTTTTGGCTCCCACAACAGCAGGGTATGTTTCCAAACTGAAATTTCYAGCTTAGAATATATATATAGAATGTAAAATGATTCCGAGTCTTGAAGAGACCACCTCAGAAGAGCAATTCGAACAATAATTATTGGTATCTCGTGAAAATCTTATTGTTGTAAGCTTCTGCACGTCGAACGACAAGGATGCATTGGAACGCCATTCCTTAATATTATCATCAAAACCATGCCTCTTTCAGAGCATGAGCACCCCCACTTGTGATTCTGCTTCACAGATGATGATACTTAGGTTGTGCTATGGATTATTTGCTGCAAGACGACGTCCCTAATAATGTCTTCCTGAAATTATAATGCAGAAAACAATATCCATACTGCTCGCAGTTATAAGCATATTGTATGGAGCTTTGGTATCTGTGGTTCTGGTGGTTGTCAAGTCCAAGGATAGTCGAGCTGAGGTGGTCGGTTCAGTTTGCGTTATCATCGGGGTGCTTATGTACGCAGCTCCTCTGTCGGTCATGGTGAGCATTCTGCTTCATTCTCTACTACTCTGGAATTCTCTAATGTGTTTGTACCTGACATTATTGCAGATTACGCCGGGCTTGTTTCCATGAAAATAACGACAGCTTCGAATTTTCTGACAGAAACGTGTTCAATTTTGAGGATACGGTTGGACTTATTATTTCGTATCCTTGGAGGCCACCCGAAATCCATCGGCAAATGCAGGAACGCAATGTGCAGAATCGCATCTACGATGGCATTGCGTACACCAGCAAATCAGATGTGTATTCTTACGCCTTGACATGTTACAAAATTCTCACTGGAGATGAACCCAATAGTCGTCTCTCTCTTCGCGATATGGATCTTGTTATAAACGGATCACTCAGACCTAAGCTGCCTAAGCGCATGGATAAGTGGCTCAGAGATTTGATCGAAAAGTGTTGGCACTCAGATCCATCACGAAGACCTGAATTYGAAGAGATAGTGCAGGTATTCAAATCCAAGTTACCGGACACCACAAACCAAGCCGTTGAGCAGGAAGTGRAGKCTTCAAAATCCCATTGGAGTGAGATCTGTAMTTCTCATGATCAGGATGATCTTCACGCGGAAACAAACCATCAAATCTTTGAAAATCTCAAACAACATCCAGAGTTCTCAAGCTTCTTCAGCTACACGTTCCGTAACTTGAAACCGGGGCGAAAAATTGCTGAAGGAGCACAAGCCCAGATATTTGAAGCCGAGTTCGAAAAGGAGAACGGTGCCAAAGTCCCTTGTGTGGTGAAGTTGTTTAAACACATTTGTCTACGAGATATGGTGCAACAGTGGCCGCCCGGCATGTTGCAAAGCGGGGATTCTCCTGGCCACCTGAGGTTTGGATTTATTGGCCTCCTTCGCGGTGCCACAAGGACCTGTGATGTGCTGGGTGCAATGGTGGATGAAAATGACGATTTTGCATTCATATTCAATCGAGAAGGGGGTGATCTGCGGCGCTTGATTGAKCATCGAATGAGGCAGCCCAGCACCCACAACAAACCTTTCAAGCCTGAGTTTGCTAAGAGAGTCCTGTACGAGATYGCTTTRGGCATGCARCACTTRCATGATCGTGGCATTCTGCATCGAGATTTGAAAGCTGCGAATGTGCTTGTGACGAATGTGTTYGGTGAGTTTCCTAGCGACGCCAACGATGAGCTCATCGATGTCAAAGTTGCTGATTTTGAATGCTCCATGTTGGTGGAGGGGACACGGTTTTGGAGAGCGCCTGAGATTTTACAGCAAATCAAATCTCAGTCGACGGTGCGTACATACACACATGAGTCCGATGTGTATAGCTACGGRATGACCTGTTATGAGGTATTGGCAGGGGGCATTCCCTTRGAGCATCTCGCAAGAAATGATTATGCAGCTGTATGTGTGAGGGGAGAAAGGCCTGCATTGCCTGATGGTATTGATGGTTGGCTCAAGCGTTTGGTTGCAAGATGTTGGCACTCGGAGCCTTCACAGAGACCGGAGTTCAAAGAGATAGTAGAAGAATTTGAGAAGTACTGTCCAAAGTTCCGGAATTAAGCGCACCATGAATAGATTTGGGTGGCATTTCCAACTACTTGTGATGAGGATTACTAGCCTCACCCTCCAGTAAGYTGGAGCTTCCGTTGCGTCTGTTCCTAGGGTAAAGGTACACGTAGTCTCTGTTTGTTTCCTAAAACTTCAGTAAGTGCTCTTGTTGATAGTTTGTACATTATCTAGAAATATATGCATATAGCGTTGAACATTTGGGCTACTTCAGTTTCTTGTGATTATTCGTTTACAGTGCTCATAAGTTAAGGAGCCCTCGTGGTGTGGGTTTTCCTTCTGAGTTCTGTACTCACTTTCCCCCGAATTGTCCCTCAGTCTGCAAACTTGCTAACTTATATTTTCAGTTTGTTGTATGGATGCATTTAAGCCCGGTGCACTCATAAGGCGCGGACTTGGGTCTTC
>VACF01000489.1:0-47831 GCA_006891605.1 Pleurozium schreberi | reverse complement strand
AAWAAWGACATCTGAAGTTCTTGATCACCAATGACGCAATTTGGCYCCCATTGCGCTCGCCGCTGGTTGCATCTCAGATTTTCTCTTGACTTGTTAAGAATCTTTCATGAAAGAAAAACAAGCGACAATAAAACCTGGAAAGTAACATTCATCGTTCACTATTTAATAATGAACATGGAATTAATAACTCGTCTTGTTTTGAGTCAATTCTGAAGACCCAAACATGGATTTTCTGTCTTGCTCAGGAACCAAGACTGTGGAGCTTGTGCATCCAATTTCACCTGCCAAACTTGCGTCCACAGTCAGTGATGATCAGCTTCCGCCCTTGCTCTCGATGATCATTGACGGCTTCCCGCCTTTGCAGCAATCCAAGTTTGTACCTGAGGCCGAAAAAATCTTGCACCAGTATGTCGCGCGCTATCCGAATATCATTACTTGGGACGACTATTGTCGTGTAGGCCTTTCTGCAGCAAGCTGGGTGCACCCTGGAGTAATCAGCCTCGATCGTCTCGTCATGATTTCCATTAACTACACRTTACAGTTCTTRTTGGACGATATCTTTTTCGACAGCCCCAATGAGTTTACTCGAGCGCAGTACGGCATTAGCYGCAGTGCAGGTGAGAGCCCCGAAAAAATTCAAGARTTTTTCGCCCACTTGGATGTGCTTTACAGTCAACAAGCGCTACCAGGGAGTTCCGCAATTGAGAACATAGTGTGGGAGGCGGGACGGGACACACTGGCGTTGTCCAATCCTGAATGGTTTCGGATTTAYAACGAATGCCAAATGGAACACCACGGCGTATGTGGTGGTAGCCACGCAGATCTTGTGCAAGGCCGTAACTCGTCCGTGCAGGACTTGGAGTTGTACACTAGCATGCGAGGTGGAAATTTTGGTGGGAGGCTTGTGCAAATGCAGATCGARTTTGCAAGCAATACCTACATCCCGGAGGYACTGAGGGTGAATCCGTACTTGGTRAACGTAACGAAGGCAGCTTCCATCCAYATGGGATTTTCAAACGACGTGTTCTCATACCACAAGGAGAGCACGTCGGAACACAACCCGCGCAATGTGATCACCTTGTTGACGAAACGTGATGGGAAGACTCTGAAGGAGACGATGCAGATGGCAGTAGACTTGGTGAACACATATGGCCGTGCAATTGTGGATTGGGAGGCTCAAGCTTGGAACCCGATTTTGCGAAAGCATTTGCATGATATCAAAGATCTCATTGCTGGGAATGTTTACTTCGGTATCCACGACGACCGCTATCGGCATTGTGATTCAATGTATCGAGAACATAGAGACACGACCCCTGGCACTTGGAAACTCCTTCCAAATGCCAAAGTGCCAGGGTAATCAACACTCTGGAAAACGTACAGCAACATCAGAAACCGGAAGACAAGGCACCTGAATTCCCCCGACGACAACGGTAATCAACACTCTGGACAACGTACAGCGACATCAGAAACCGGAAGACAAGGCACCTGAATTCCGAATTCACTACGAAAGCCATACAACCCTCGATGACAACGGTAATCAACACTCTGGAAAACGTACAGCGACATCAGAAACCGGAAGACAACGAAACCCTAGAGATAAACCACCAATCTCCTCCCCCCAAGTGAACAAACGAGAGAGTGAATTCAACCCCCGCAGCACCTTCTCCTTTTGGCCGTATCCCGATGAACTCATGATGGAACCTCAAGGTGGTCCGAAATTCCACACGTGGCTGAGAAATCGCTGCAGAGGAATCGAAGGAAACCACACGCCGGCCAACAAAACAGAAATTCCCCACGAATCGTCGAAATGATATGAAAGCCGAAGCGACAGAAGAGGTCAATTGGCAGCGAGGAGGTCCATAGCGATGCGGGAGATGTCAAAACACCATCAAACGAGAGATGGGAGCGATCATTTTGCGAGAAGGAAGAGTGTGATCGAAACCCTAGCCATGTCTGCAAACCAGCAAGAATAAATGAGGAAATGGTCAAGCTCTGCCTGGGTTAGCTCTTTCCTCTCTTTTGACTTAGTGACTGGTTTGAGGGGTTGTGATATGTACAACGTTTGTTCATGTGCCTTCCTGCAGGTCTGAGGCACTTAGGCTGTCATCAGGGGGTGTCTACCAATGTCGTGAATGAGTCTGAAATCTATTTGTTTTTTTAGAAATTTAAGATATTCTTACTCAATATATTGATGTTTCAATCTAGGAGAGGCCGACATTTTGACCACAGCAAAATTTTGAGTGTCCTTCACCTTTCAGGAAAAGGATACTAAAGAGGAGAATCCCCTTTCCCTACCCAACTGGTCCCCCCCCTAACTATAGGGTAGTATTGGACACCTTTACAAATAAAACTAATAATGCTCTTTACAACCTCCTTGACCATATGCTACACTTATTGCATCCCACTTTTACAACTTTATAGAATTACCCAACTTTCAACTCATCCTCCATCCCTCCTCATACAAATTAGTTAATATCTCCGTTTCCCTCCGTTTGGTTATGGTATATTCATTTCACAAATTAATAACATTTCACTACTTCAAATGGATAGTGGTATAGAGTCTTCTTTCTTCCAAAGGTACTAGTGTGCCTTGTGCCGTTGCTACGATCAAAAGAAAAAGTAAAAGTAATTTTCTAATTTTTTAAAACCAAAAATAACTCAAAAATCAATAACTTTCACCCCATAGATTGGAATGTCACAAAACCATGCCCGTGTACCCCTCCTCGCCAAGTGCTTTCCGACGGTACCAAGCACGCCACCAGAGGACTCTTAGACCAAGAGATCTCAACGTAACAAACAAAGCAAAATAAAACAAACAGACTAGCTTACAAGATGGATGTACTTTAAGGTAGTATGCTTTTAGAGTGACCATTTAAGCCTACCTAACTCATCAATTGTAATAGATATTTCAAAGGACATGTCAATTAGTTCTAAATAATGGACACATTTAGAAAATGGTCGCTTTCAGAGTACACTACTTAGGTGTCTTTGAGCATAATAAATAAACTATTCATGATTGTGTGCCAACTACTTAGATTGATTGAAGTTGTTTCTTTCCCTCATATTTGATTCGCAAAAAACATTTTTTAAAATAGCTGCTAGAATTTTTGATATATTATTTTTTTAGAAAAAAAATTGAGGAGGGAAAAATCTTTTTATTTTTAAATAGTTGTCAAACTACATCTACCAATTTTTATTAATTATTTGGCAAAAAATGCTAATAAGGAATGATAGTTGTAAGATAAGATGTTATCATATTAGTGTAGATAGTGTGTGACAAGAAAATATTGAAATACTCCTAGATGTATTTATTGTATATTTGCCATCTACGGAGTATATTTATACATCGGACCGGCCTCATGTACATGAAACAATGAGAGTCAAAGAATTTATTTGAATATAATTTTATTGAAATCTTAAAATATGACATCTTATTCCTAAAATGATTAATTTTAATTTGAAATTGTAGTTTTAAATTTATTAAAAACTCTAAAAATTCTTTAAAAATTAAATTAAAAATAAATAAATATTTGAGAAAAATCATTATAAAGTGCTATTTGGAAGCATATTTTGTAATTGATATAAAATTAAAAGTTGTAGGCTAGAAGTTGTAGATTCACCAATACTATCACCAATATTGTTTCACAAAGTTCAGAAGGCAAATTTCAAAATTCCTTCAAAATTCAATAACAAACAAAATATGAGCATTTTTGGAGTAGAATTGTAAGGTTCTCTTGACATAGTGATTTTTTGAAATTTTTGTGTTCTTAAATCTATGACCTCATTTTGGCAAATCCGGTTTTGAACTAAAGTCAATACAATTTTGGCTTAGTCAACTACTTGACATACTTGCACATTGGTAATTTTTGAAAAATAAATACTCTAATAACACCAAATCCAATCCTCAGATAGAACAACAACTAGATATAGTATCTCGACAAATTAGAAGAACTTTCATCCAAGCATTTAGGAGGATGGAATTGTAGTTCCGTTTTCTAAAAAATGGATGTCTCAGCACTCCAGGGTTAAGTGGTTCGTGAGATTTTTGGACCTGATCGCTTTGCAGAGTACAGTGCAAAGCTACTTGTAGGCCTCAAGGGTATGAAGTGGATGATAAGGCCATCAAAAGTAGCCACAGCCCATTGACCCCCTTATTGCCCCATTGAAAGATAAATGTTAAAATTGCCCTCTATTTTGTGCCACATACATTTGTATTTTTTCACTTGACCAAGCAAAATTGGTGCCACTAATTGCAAATATGAATACAAAATTTGCTAATTTAACATAATCATTATGTGGAAAATGAAAAAATTAGTGTTTTCTCCACGGATAAAAAACAGGGCAATAAGGGAGTCAATCGTCCTTTGCCACCCAAAGCGGGCCTACCCATAAGGGAGGCACCTCCCAAAGTGCTCCTATCTTGAACCGCCATCTTTAGACGTTGTACATCTCCAAAAATCAATTATGTACCTACGTGGAAGAAACTCTTTTAGAACCAAACTTTGACCCTTCATAACTTTTGCATATTGTATCCAAATGTAGCATTCTTTGGTGCATTGGAACCTCCTTTCACTTGCCAACAACTTTCACTTGCTACAAAGACAATATGAAGATGTGACCAGCCTTACATTAGAAACTAGCCACAGTACCAATTTGTGGCGGTTTTGGGTGTACCCACCTTAACTTTTCTTCACAAACGTCCCCTTGAGAGGCCTTTTTGACTCTTCAACTTCAATTAGACAATGGTATTTTACCGATTCTGTCCGATCTGGATCCCCGAGCATATGCAAGGTAAAGTTTAAATGGGGCAGAAGGAGACATGGGAGTGTAGCGCTTTCGCAAATTCTAGGATGAGGAGGATGAAGAGTTTGTTGAAGCTGTCTCCCACTCGGAGCACATGGAAGAACACATGGACCAGTTTGAGCATTTTCCTCGTCTTTGTCGGTTGCGCTGGAACGATCTTGTGTTCAGGAAGGAGCATTTTTTCCAAGTTTGGACATCCGTTTGYAGTCCAGAACGATGTCAGCGTCGAGAATGGGGTGAATGATGCTTCCCCTTCTGCCTCCGGGCCCGAGATTTCCCGATCGTCATATCATTTCCAGCCTGCCAAAAATTGGATGAATGGTAAGCAATTCTGGTTTAAAGTGAGTGGATCGACTCGGCTTGACACATGACGGTTCTTGTTGAGGGCGCCACCGATTTTACGAATTTTGGACAATCCCTTGCGTGGTTGACGTCTGTATGATCGATTGCATTCTTCTTGCATTAGGTCACTTCCCTTCGACACTGCGGTGAACCRCCATTCCTCCTAACCCTAGGTTTTCGTTGGTTTGTGACATGGATGCTGGGAATCGACCTTCCATTCTACAGACCCCAATGGTGCGTCGTTTTCCGTTCTACCTGAACTTCCTGTTTGGATGTCACTTTGTTCTTCGGGAGCATATTCTATTCTAATAGCATGGCTCTAGGGTTGCGCATTGATCTAGCTGAATTCAATTTTTTAAATTTTTTTGCGGAGCAGGACCTATGTTCTACAAGGGATTCTATCACTTGTTCTACCAGTACAATCCGGGGGGGCCTGTGTGGGGCAACCTCACATGGGGTCATGCAGTYTCAAAGGATCTCCTACACTGGCTGGATCTTGAACCTGCTCTGATTTTCGACCATTGGTACGATGCCGGAGGGGTATGGTCTGGTTCTGCTACTATTCGACCTGATGGCACACCTATGATTCTTTACACAGGCAAGTCATCTGTGAYCCYMAATCCAMTGGGTATGTAATTTAGAATGAYTATTTGGTGCAATCGGTTTCACTGCTGATACCTTGATGATATGGCAAACACACAGGCGTGGCTGTTGACCTTGAACAGACGCAAAACATTGCCGTGCCAGCGAATGCTAGTGATCCATACCTTCGCAAATGGGTTAAGATCCCTGAAAATCCGGTACTCAGGCATCCCGATTGGATTTTCGAACAGGACTTCAGAGACCCTACAACTGCTTGGCAAGTAGAGGATGGCTCGTGGAGAATCGCATTGGGAGCGAAAGTAAAACAAAATGGAATGGCGTTGGTCTATAAGAGTGATGATCTTGTGCACTGGGAACTAATGAAGAACAGGCTCCGCGCAATCCCCCAGACAGGAATGTGGGAATGTTTGGACTTCTTTCCTGTAGATTCGAAGGGGCAAATGGGGCTTGACACATCTACTCGGGGACCTTCAGTCATGCATGTCTTGAAAGTGAGCTCCTTCAATACCCATCGTGACTACTATGCGGTGGGTTTGTACAACGAGGTTACTGATGCCTTCACTCCCATGAACCGAGATTTCGATGTCATCTATGGGCTGCAATACGATCATGGCAAGTTCTACGCTTCAAAGTCATTTTATGACCCCGTGAAACAGCGCCGCATTAATTGGGGATGGTCTAATGAATCCGATACCGARACCCAGGATATTGCCAAAGGCTGGGCATCTCTGYTGGTAAGCAAATTGTTYYTGTAARCAGAAGCCTGCTCKAATGAGWTTCTWAGATAMTTGTCTGACCTTTTGATACGATATCCTCGTTGCAGGCAATACCAAGGACAGTGCTGCTGGACAGCAAATTAGGGGATAACCTCATACAGGCTCCAGTTGAAGAGGTGAAATCTCTGAGAGGTAATAAAGTATCAAAAAACAAGGTGAAATTGGAGGCAGCCAGTATCTTCAAAATCGAGGGATCCTCTGGAGGCCAGGTGAAAAATGTTTTGTCCAGCTTTTGATTTTAAGCTTGATTTTAAGGCCGCTTGGCATTGCAATGAGCCTTGAACGTGCTTGCTCGTTTCCAAAGAAATCATGTGCACATTTCGATTGATGTGTCAGAATCTGTAGACAAGAACTATATGAAGCAGATGGTAGATGCGGACAATCATGGTGGGGTCGTTGAAGACTGCTAGGAGTTTATATTATAGTGGGAACAAATTTTCGGTTTGGAGCTAGTTGTGGTGGCGAGCTGGATGCACCATACTCCCATATCTATGAGCTACTCAAAGCCCATTGACATTTGTACGTGCAGCTGGATATAGAGGTTATGTTCGAGTATCCTGATGTGTCCAACGTGAGCATGAATGATGGTAGACACTCCGACAACCCATTTGACTGCAGTAACGGAGGGTCAGCCCAGCGAGGCATATTTGGACCATTTGGGCTTCTGGTCATGGCAGACGATGCCTTGCAAGAGCAGACTGCAGTCTTTTTCTATATATCTCAGTCCAAAGATGGACGATGGGTCACACGCTTTTGCAGTGACCAGAGCAGGTTGTACTAGCTTCAAACTTGAGAGCTAATTTTGTGTTTTATAAAGCTTTATTGTCGGTGCATCTGCTGGTTGTATAATCATTACTTCATGCGTACCCGTAAAATAATGGCTTTGGAAGGTGGAGTTTTTTTGCAGATACCAATATAACCGATYCAAGTGCCTTTYGTGCAGATCTTCTTTGTTGGATGGTGTTGACAGCTCTTCATACTGGGGCAATGTCCGTATGTTACCCACAGAAGATTTTTTATCTTTGCGCGTGTTGGTGAGTCTCTTTTCCCTGGGTTTTTTTGGCTCATCGTTGACCTCTTTAGTGATAATTCTATCAATATTTGTGCACCAAGAGTTGCCGATTACATGAACTCAGCGCCTTTTTCTAACAGCTCTGTGTGCTTGATTGAGACCCCTTGTGGTGCTAGTCATCCTGATTGGGGTGCAAAGCTAGTAGCGTGGTCATAATACCCTAAAACGCTGGAATTTTGTTGCGTTCGAGTTTTGCTGTTTAGGATTTGCAGTTTAGCTCCTAAATTTCTGTCTAAAAATTTGATGTGAGTATTGATGATTTTCAGCACAGATTGTTGGGATGGATACGGAGCATAAAGTTCAAAATATGGCATTTTTCAAATTTTTATATTACATCATTGTTCAAATCATTTGAGAATGTGCTATAACTAGTTCCTGAAGTGAATCATTCTCTCTTTCAATATTAGAAATTTTAACAAGTGTTTTTTTGAGGATTCGGACTCTACAAATGCTAAACAACTTACACAAAATTTTTAGGAAAATACGGATGCATGAAAAAAAATGATCATGACCTTATTCAATCTTAATTGTGATTCTCAAATAGATTCTAATCCCTTGGAACTTTTCACTTGCACCAATCTTGCTCGTGGCCCATATTAGATGATAAGAAAAAAGACAAGAGATGTGAATGTAGCTTGCCACTTGACAATAGAAGAGAGATATTGATAGAGATGTTCAACCCAACTATATTTCTTTTATCAAGTGAGCTATTGAATATATTACCTTAGATACTTTTTTCTACATACTACAGAACTTGTAAAGATTGATTAGGCTTGGTATGCACATACTAATGGTGTAGCCTTTGGGTTTTACACCTAATTGTATTCGATGGCGCTTTAGCTAGTGATGGTACTAAGGCTATTTATGTTAGATGGTACTTCAACTACTTCAAAGTCCATATACTTTAGGATAATTATTTTACCATTCAATAATTTAATTTTAGCAAAGATAATTTACTAGAGAAGGTTCATTGCCCTTATTTCAGATGGCAATTTTGAGTTGGACTACTAGAAAGGTTGGATCCGGTGTGTAGAAATGCTTCTTACCAATGCACCTGCTTAGTTTATATACAAATCTAAGTTGGGATTTATATTTGATTCTATTGCATAAAGAGATATAGACAAAAGAAACGACTTTTCGTTACAAACTAACAATTTTTGTAATTTTGAAACTTTGAAATTTTGTTGTAAATTATGGGCTTTATGAATATTAGTTTCTTTTAGATTCTATATTTTTATTTTTATTTCTATTTGATCCAAAAGCCTTATGATTTTTAAAACTTTGGGACTTACAAAACAAAGTTCAAACATATTGTCAAGTTGTACTAAAAAAAGGCCATACTTGTTATATTGAGACTTTTCGTAGTCTCATTTCTATTTTCGACTCAAAGATGAACTGCTTCATTTCTTTACTAGTATTTTTTTATAAATAAGTAACAACACCAACTCTTAGAATTTCATTATAGAATCACTATTTGAGCATTATTTATTTTTGGTTTTAATTGCTATTTTTTTAACCCCTAAAGTCCCATTGTCCCCTTGGGGGACAATTTGGTTTTCGGGCAGGTTCTTGTGACCTTGAGTTTTTATGAAACTTTTTGAAACTTTCTCATAAAATAGAAAAACTGATTAACTTTGTGGGAATATAATTTTTATTTTAATTGATGCCCGGGAGCAAAAGTTATACCACAAAAATCCCATAACTGAACTCGGCGGGCAAGCAAAAAACATTTTGCAAAAATTCAAAATTCAATTTTAAATTTTTTTTTTCTGAAATAATATATTTTTGTTTACATGTTAAGCTTTGATTCATTCTATTTGGACTAGTAATGAGAAGTTATGGACAATCTTGTTTTTTGGGCAATCTAAGAATTTTCTTGAAAAAAAACTTATTAGATTCATTTCTCAATGCAATTTTCACAATTTTTCAAAAAAATTGTTGGACAAGGTGAAGTTTATTTTCTAGAACAATCTCACCATTGGGATTATTGTGTTTCAATCCCATCATAGAGCTATTAACCATTTAGTTTTTCTTTCAATCTTGAACCTACTTCTACTTAACAATTTTTTAAAGATTGAAAATCAAGTGTGCTTTTTTTGAATTTTTTTTTCTAGACTTTCAACTCAATTCTTCAACATAAAATTTTTAAAATTCAAATTCTGTAGTGCAAAAACTTTTGACAAATGATGGTCAAAGTCATTTGAAATTGCAAGTCAATGTTCAAAAAAGCTTTCTTTTTCAACTTTGAATGCTAATATCTTCCAATCTATACGGTCAAAATTCATGAAATTCTTACCACATGATCTAAGACAAGTGAAGTACGAGATATTACGATTAGATTTTGGATTTTTTTTTTTTTTTTTTTTTTCTTAAATGAATGCAACAAGAATGACAGTTTTCAGTGGTTTTTGACAGAAAAATGGCCTTAGGACTTTAGGGGTTAAATAAATTTTCCAATAACTAGCATTCTGTTTCACAATCTATAAATAGTCTGAATATATCAAATATGGCCTTAAAAGTATAATTGTACTAAGAAAACATACAATATTTTCATAAAAAAGGATCATATATTTATTTGTGATTAACGCATATTTAAAATTTTTGCCAGATACTATTCTAAATTTTTTTGAGCAAAGGCTATAAAATCACAAAATCTTTGTAATATTTTTTTTTTCAAAGATTTTCTATTAGTTATGGGTATGTCTTGTAAAAGATGTGACACTAACTTTGTGACAAATAGATGTTTTCATGGTAAATGAAAACATCTATTTGTCATCTAATTTAGCAATAACTTTCAATTGGGTCAATACTATGATTCTAGTGGTAGTTTTTGTAAATAAACGAAATTTTTCACTACAAGAAAAATGGGTGTTTTAAGTATAGTCCTAGAGATAAGATTTTAAGTCATGACCTATAAGGAGTCTTTTAAGTACGAATTTACTAGAAACACATGTCTTTTAAGTAAAATTTTAAGTAAAATTTTACTTAAAAGACATGTGTTTCTAGTAAATTTGTACTTAAAAGACTCCTTATAGATCATGACTTAAAATCTTATCTCTAGGACTATATTTAAAACACCCCATTCTCTTGTAGTGTGTTTAGAAATACCGGTAGTAGTTATTCTACCTTACTATAATCCAAAGGGAATATAACAACAAATTATTGCATTTGCACAAAATTTCTTCTATTAAGTATCAACTCATATTTGATATACATAAAAAAATTTGAAATTCCATAACTAAGATAAAGTGTTTATAAAGTGTTCTTCTAAATGTTGGTCCTCTTATAAACAAGTTGGATTTTTCAATATGTTTTTTTAATCCTAAAGGACTAGGAGGTGCCCACTTTGAATTCTTTGAGAATTTACTTAGGCTCTGTTGACTTTATAATCTGGGATTTTGCATGAAAGTTTTAGGATGGATGGCTAATCATCCTAGATTAGGTGTGAAGCTTCTTTTTTACTTCATTCTAATAGATATTTCAAGAGTTAGAAGCTCGGTTAGAAGTTTTTTTTCAATTTCAATGTCAAATAGGTCAGCTAATAAATATATATTCTAAAAAAATAATAATTAATTTTATTGAATTATATAGATTGATACATTCTCAAAAACATTTAAGTCATACAATTCCAAATTATGCCATGAAAGTTAAGAAGAATTTGTTGTGTAGGAAAAACATATAAAGTTCAATTGTCTTTTGAACTCAATTTTGTAAATTTTCAAATCAAAACACAAACAAAAGATATCAATTATTTACTAGAACACTCTCACCATTGGAATTATCAATTTTCAATTCCTATTATTGACATATCAAGCTTTTCTTTGATTCAATACAACCTTCTACTTATAGGCTCCACAACTTGAGTTTTCAAGTTCTTGCATGGCTCTTGGTCTTACTATTGTAAAAGATCTTACTTTCCATTGATTCCCTTTCCTTTCTCATTACACGATCTTTGTGCTTTTCAAGTGCTCCTCTATAGATAAAAWTATTCCAAATGCTTTGACYTCATCATTCCCTTCACAAARTACTWATTTAATTCCTCATCATACTCATTTTCCTGAAGAATGTCATCTACTTTGTCATCTCCACTATCTCCTCCCTTGAATAAGTATTCAATCTTCTCAATTTCAAGGGTTGATCGATKGGAAACAATAGTTGGAACTTGAGGTATTGGATCCTTGACATTAGTTGTAGGATCAASTGCAATTAGTGCTTCTAATGTAGAGTTAGAATCTGCTACAACATTTGAGGGCATTTCCAACTCCAACTCTCTTTTAGCACTTGCCACCAACTTCTTCCATGAAACGATTGTAGTTTCACCCTCCTTCAATTCCACATAGAATCGTTGTCGCGATGCCATGGCTACAAAAAAGTTTTTGTTATACACTAATACAACTTTCTTCACTACTATTGCTTGTGGGTCTTGAAAAGGGAAGATGATTAAGAATACAATAACCTTGCAATGTTCCCTAGTTGTGTTGACACTATAATTTGAACTTCTTTGGTGTTAGAAATAAGAATTTGCAAGTATCTTAAATAACATTACCAAGCACGTACACTATTTATCTTGCCACCTAAAAATGAAAATCAAATATATGTGTCACATATTATGTTAGCACCTAACAACACCACAAGTAGAAATGAACAAGTGTATGTAGTGGTGAAGCCAAGTGCCTTATATAGTTCTTGATGAAATGCCTCGATAGSTGGGTATACTTGCTTGGATCATCAAACAAACAAATAATGTGTGCCTCAATAGTAAGGTGGGATCTTTAAATGGAAATACTCAAAGTAATTGGTGATTGTGACTATTTGTATCCTAATCTTTCATTAATCTCATGATGTGCGTGAAATGTCTCTTWATACAATCAGTTTTTTTTCATAWATATCACCAAAAAWTTTGTAGGTGTTTTTATTTTTGGATGCTATACATTTTTGTCTAGGTTCTTTTTCTTTTTTCATCTAAGAAAGTTTTTGACAATGGCTTATACCAATAAATTCTCTTATACAAGATCATGGTCATTTGAATTAGGACATGTTGAAATATTATTCTATTGTACAAATTTGCACAATTACTTTTGATAGTAAAATTAGTTTTGCATCTTCACTAAAAGGATACATCAATGTATATAGTAGATTTTTTGGTTGATGAAAATAACCAAAACTATTATGACCACGTATGACATCCCYTKCTATWTACTCTAATAMAACACAYTAATAATGATATTTAGTATAATCCACATTAATTAATTTCAAAATGTTATAAGTTTTTATACACAACAAATTTTTTTACCAACTATGTTATTGGAGATCCTCTTCTTTGAATGGTATTGATATCTATATTTTTGGTAAAAATATTCATCACATAAACACTAAAACATTCTTAGACCAATTAGTATAGATAACACTAGATATCATTGTTAGTGTAGTTTAAAAAGTTACAAGCCTAATCTAGGTAAAGACATACAATAAGTGTATCTAATTTTAATCACACAAAACTGAGACTAAGCTTCCAAAAAGAGGGTTGAAGGGTCAAGTGTGAAACAACACCACAAGTGTAAAGCACTACAATGAGAAGGGAACATCATGCACTGAGGTCAACTAAAACAAAAGTCGATGGCGGTTAGCTTCTTCCATGATGGAGAGCTAAACTAGATCACCAGTAAAATGCGTAAACACCCTGACAATCGTCAAACCTCTGGCAACTCAATGAATGCCTTTAAAAGGTGAAGCCATCCAGGAGAAGACAGTGAACAATGCAAGAAGCTTTGCATCAAAAGAGAAAGGAAGCTTACCAGTTTTGATAGGTTCCAATAAAACCACGCTCATATATGACACCCAAAGTGTCGACTTTAGCTTCAGGGGGCATGGCGTTCATGACCCACACAGGTTCCTTAACAAGGGCAGCAGCAAAGCCTCCAAGACCTGCATTCATATCCATAATGTTCCTGTACCGACCTTTAGTAAGTGGAGGAATMAGATGAGTTTTGTAGTATGTGACCCGCTTCTCCCACAGCTTGGAGTCCTCCTGAAACTTCTGAGCCGTCATGAGGGGGACACTCCCACTCGCGATTCTGGGGGGAATGGCCTTCACGCGGGCAGGGAATTTGGCCARTTCTCCGCCTKCGACTTCATGYTTACTCGTAACTTCAGGAAGTGGAGTGATACAAGACTCCATCTTGCGATACCTGCACAGAAATGGGAGGAATAAAAATCATCAGCCATCTCAGGGTTGCCACAATGAGACTCTATATCTTTCTGTGTTGTCAGTGCAAGATCATAACACCAACATCCCTCACTTCATGATCATTTCATCTTGTTGATGGCCTACGAATCCACGGGTAGAGTGCTGCTCGGGAGACCCAAGCCCTGAAATGCACAAACCCCGTGTATGTTCCATAGAGAGCATGTACAAAGGGGGTAAATTTCAAGGGGTGGGTGTTCCTGAGCAGCACTTATCTAAAATCCCATGATATGGATTAGTTTAAGTACTTTTCCATCATGTCGGAGGAACTGGAATTGAACTCACCAAGCATGATCAGGGTGCTCCAAACTGCTGCAGATGCGAGGAAGAACTTCGGTATTCTTCTTATGAAAAGCTATGCAGTCCAAATGATTCAGAGGCTTCTGCCAGATGGCCAGATTATCTTTCTCGACCACCTTTTTCCAGCACAGACGACGAGCAGCGTCCTCAATTTCGTCCTGCTCAGCCTCCAAATCCTCCTGGGTCCGCTCCCAACCCTTGTAGTATTTCTTCCAGTTAATGGGAGGACCGGACAGAATCCARTAACCACCAGGTCTCAGAACACGGTCCACCTCAATCAGGTACATGTTATCTGCACACAAACCCCGTCACTTTCAGAGAGRCGTCATAGCACTWTACACTAGAAGCAAATTTAGAAGAAGGACGRAACAGKTGARAACATCATACAAGTTAGCTACTACATGAGAAAAGCACAAGTCTACCAAGTATTCATATTGAAATACTGAAAGAAAAAAGAGTTTCGTCCACGGATGCTTAGTAAAATCCAATACCAACTACCACAACTAACATTTGATCTAAGGGGACCAGCAGGGCTGCCTATCGTCAACAATGTTATCATACAAGAGCTCCAGGAAGGAAAACGAAAACACTTCCAAATGTACAGGAACATGGCACAGGAAATAAGTCTGAAAATATAATCTAGGGTAAGAATGAAGCAACCAGACCTCCTGTGAACAGCACAGGGGCACCCCATGTGGAGTAAACGAGGATACTGCGGACGTCTTCCTTGCTACATTTGTACCAAATCCAGGAATACGGGAGTRCAGATATTACAAACTTAAGCACTATATACATTCTACAGTCAGAGGGTGCCGCTGTTGCTTACCCCCTTTTCCCCAAGGAATAAGGCAGCGAGAGCAATGTGCCATGTCGAATGACCCACCTCAGAAGCTCATTCTTCGGTGGACAATGACGCTCACGATACTCCAACTTGGCTCTGGGGAACTTGATACCACGCTTATTGTCTTCACAGGGCGTGACCTCACTGTACTGCATTGCGCAAACAGGAAATTGCTCAATTTTGAGCCCATCGTTAGTCTTGCTTGAAAACCCGTGATGTGCCCCAAAATCAAGCACCGAAGTCGGACAGGGTTCTCCAGCCTTGCCGCCCACCGCCACGAGAGAACCCCCGCTTTGCCATGAACCCAAAGTGTAGAAAAACAAACAAAGCCCGGCTACAGCGAACAACCAAGTTACACGACGCCTCCTTCCATTGTCGAAGTTCGCGATCTTCGGAGATCCCATCGTGAATCCTGCCACAAGCAAGTCGAAGTGTGTGACATTAGCGGGACAAAACTAGATGAACATAGATGATCATCATCTGATATTGAAAGATCCATTTCACCGAGAAGAATCCAGCAATCCTGATCAAGCTGGTTTCGGCATAAATCCGGTCAACACAGCTCCTTGCTGCAACGAAATGGTGAACGCACACACATATCTGGCCACAATTCTTATAACAAGATGGAAACCGATCATATCCATAGAGTGAAGATTGTGCCCTAAACAATTACAATTCATAACAAGACAGAAATTTTTTCACCGTTCTCATACTAGTTGAATTCTCTATCAGAACGCGATCTCTTTTCAAAACAACCAATGAATCTGAACCAATGTGCGTAGGAAGTGTGATGCTCTATGGCCATCCCTCTCAAAAACTTGAGCAATAAGAAACCCTTTCTGTATCTCACTCGAGATGAGAGTTCGATACAGAACAGATCTAGCTTCCGTAAGAGCATTCACAGCACATCCAACTCCCATCTCTCAAATGAGCTTAGAAAATCCATTTGCAACTCGTAAATATCGCCAGAATCCCATGAAAAAACCAACAGCAACACGGAGCTCACGAATCAAGAATCAAACACAAACGGGTCTACGCAAGGAACAATATCGTCGAGCCTGGCTAGATCTCTAGCTGTAAGGCTCGGAAATGGCAACCCCAAATCACTCTCGATAAATCAGGGTGGTGAAGTTCCCGAAGGAAGAATGAATCGCATCACGACATCCAAGATGAGGGAACACGCCAACCAAATTCAGGTGCATTCGCTTGGAGAGACCACCATGAATCGCCCCATGAATCGCCCCAGGGGTAACAAGCGAACACACAGGCGAAGGAAATGACAGAGATCTAAGGGTCCGGAATGCCGGCAACAGGGGAGAGCAGCAATGCAACGAGGATTCATACTATAAAATAGTGAGACAACAGACAGCTCGACAGCACTCAGTGAGTCTGTAACTCTTTCAATCGTTCCAATCCCTGACAACAGCCGCGTACGTATCGTCGGTGGTAAACTCTCCGGCGCCCACTTCTCGAGGATGAAGCCTGATGAAGTAATCTCTTGCAGCACTTGTGGACAGCGGAACATTGATCCGCGCTCTTGCTGTTGCTGTTGCTGCCACATGAGAACATTGGCATTCTTCCCACCTGCTCGATCGATCGGACTCCACCCATTATTAGTTACCCAGACTTAGCACCAAAACAAATCACATGACCTGATCTACTAACATCGATCAATGTACTATTGAAAATACGAAAATCTATTGACATTCAAGTCTTTGCAATCAAACTGCAAGATTTTAGAGGATGCAAGTTTGTAGATTGTTGTAGGGAAAGGTTTAAAGTTCAGTGGTATGGTGAATATTGGAGCCTTACTACAGAGCTATGGGGAATGGAGCTTTTAGACGAGGTGCCATTAGTCAGAGAACTATACAATATGATCACCTTTCTATATACCTGAGCTCTTATAAAAACAAAGCACCTAGTTTTCAACCAAGTTCAAAATTCGCTTTAAACACTCACTATCACACAATGGATAGTTGCGTCACAAGAAGTTACATACAAAATTTGATTCAAGGAGTGTGAAATGCTTTCTAGACCACCTTTTAATTCTTCACTCCTGAAACTCCAACTACTTCTTTTAATGAACCTAGGCTAGCTGTGACATTAGAGAGGTCAAAATGGACTTCAAGTTTTTTCATACGTGAACTTAGTCGTTAGGTGATGAAGGAAGACGAAGATCTCAAGCTGAGCCAGTTCTCTGCCGACACACACGTGTGCTCCGTTTCCAAATGGKGTGTACGTAAATGGTCGAGGTATCACCTGAGACAGCGTCAATTCCCAAGCGCAAATATAAAATAATTCAAGATTGAAACCGCCCCGCCGTTCATAACTTGTCTGTGAAGTTTAGACTCCCGCTGAAATTCTCTGCATCTTGTAATTGTAATAGAAAACACTTAAAATTGTTTGAAACTCAAGAGAGCAAGTGTCTGTAGACGTTGTTGCTCATGAAACTCCCGTTCATAATTTGTCTGTGATCTCCAGACAATTGCTCTCTAACAGTTTATCATTTGATGGAATCACGTACAGTCCCATAGCTTACAAAAATTTAGGCAATATGGTATTTAGGGTTGAGGAAGCATCATTCAAGTCAAACTTGTAAAATAATTTCCTCACATGAACTTCAAGCTTTAGATTCTTGTGGGTTTTACCTCAAATCGAGCTGCATCAAACTGATGCGGATGTCGCCAATAATGGGGATCAAGATGGAAAGTTTTGTGTACCACCAACACCATCCACCCTTTGGGTATCAGAAACCCTGCTCAACAAATTGCACCAGTTGAAAATTCATTGCCACAATTTCCAAAGAAATATCCATGTCAAAAATCCCAGAAAATGAAAGTTCCTATTGAGTGACAATTCATATTCGTTAAACGGTTTGGCACATTTTCAGGGTTGCCACATCACATTTTTAGGGATGGTCGTATTTGTTAGAATGGCTAATTTCAGATKACCAAAATGTCATGCTCAAGTGGACTAAGCTCTAAAATCTCTGGCGATTATAGATGTGAGGTTCAACTAGCTGATTGGGGACTCAGAATTGCACCAGCTCCTTATTGTAGAGGCCTTTATCATGGACGCCAATTCTGTGGAATTTCGGCAATCTAACAAATATGACCATGTAATTGTGTTCCCGAACTGTAGAATCTTTGAAAATTCAGCAGACAAACAATGAGAAAAAAAGTTAATAGAGATCAAAGTTCCCAAGTTATTAACACACCATCATATGCAGTATCGCGTATTGCTTCTCTACATGAGAAATCAATTGGACTGGCCATTCGCAAAGTTTCTTTGATTACCTGCCTTTTGTGAAAGATTGTCAAAAGTATGCAAGTAGAAGACTGACTGCCACCAAAGCCAACATAGTTTTCTCAAATGAAGGGAAAAGTCAATAKATTGTAATGGAAAGATGCATTCCTTTAATTGTAATTTTGATCACGCTATTCTAATTAATTAAACAATGTCAAAACCAGTACTTAATTTGAGTCTGGGTCTCTCACCTTCTGTGTGACTCGCATGTCTTTTATGTCGTCCCAAGTAAGAGGTAGATCTGCCGTTGCCTTTTGCTTTGCAATCATGTCGTGTTCTCGCTGCTCAATTACATGTAGTTKAATACCCGTATTAATCAGAGCCACTAATTTCATTTAAATCAAAATGCTAAACGAGARTGGCCTGTTGATTCTTAGCCTTGAYATTATAGACTCACTAAACCTTATCTTTTGTTAAAATGGCGAATATTTCAGTGAAATTGGCATMGTTACATTGCCCAACGTACATATCTTAGTTTTTAGAGCCCAAGGCACTCAAAGCATTCACAAATTTTTAATTCGTTTTGAAACTTGCCAATGTTGAGCCTCACCTGGAAAGTGCYGGTCAAATCTGGGTCGTCGTTCAAGAACTTCATGGCCCAGGTCAGGATAGTTGCGGAAGCATCGTGGGCAGCGAAGAGAAGAGTGAGAATACTCTCTTGCAATTCATGGTCAGTTAATCCTTGGATGGAACTTCCACTTTCTTCTATCAACACTCCCACGACATTTGTTGCTTGTGTGCTTTTCTCCAACGAGGATCTCCTCCTCTCTTGGATAATAATCTGGTTGATGATTCTGGATGCCTTGCGTTGTCCCTACTATCTTCAACAATGCAGACACTGCTTCATCAATAATTATCAATAGGTAACCAAAGCAAGCAACGACAACACTACTGTAGAAGAAAAACAACCAAAACGAAATCAAATCTTTTATGAATAAGTAGAAATTAAATGTACAGAGCTGTAGACTGTACCAAATGCAGCAGTAGTAGCATTTATGAACTAATATCCATACAGAGAGAAAGCAGACAGACACCGCCTGGTTCTACTTACAATGCCTTGAAGTGGTGGAATTCCACGATTTACGGCACTTTTCATGGCGAGACTTGAAACATAAATCTTTACTATGTCACGACTTCATGATCGTTTGAGCTTTGTGCAGATGTTTCGAAATAATTTTTTGGTATATACATGGCGAGAATTGCCGCTACTTTAGCGAGATTGACGATCCATATGACCATCTACAGCTACAGCAAAGTGCAAGTTCGCAACATCAAGTTGAAGTGCCGTTGATGAGCTGCAGTTTGAGCATTGCGTGACTCGTGCAGTGGGGTACCACAAAGATACTTGATTTTGCTCTTACTTTTTGAAAGTAAATATCTCTTTACTGTAAGTAGTTTTGCGCAAAAGGATTATACCATCATGAGTTTAGTTATAGCAAGAAGGGAAAATTACAAAAACTGAATTACATGAAAGAAATATTTATTTTCAAAACCAAGGGCAACATTCATGTCAAGATGGAAATCTCTTGAGAGGGAATTGGGAAGTTTTTCTTGAGATGCTTGTTGAAGAAAAAATGTGCGTATGGAGGTTTTCTATATATCTCTATAATCAAATTTAAGAAATTAATCACCAATGTTTTTCAATAAATTTCCATGTAAAACCAAAAAAATTAAAAAGTTCACCACAAATGGAGCTTTGAAACTAAAATTTCAATTGGTATGCTTGATTGGGATTGCATGAGATATCAACGTTACTTGTGCAAAACAAAAAATGTCAACCTTGCTTTATATTATGCTAAAAAAAATTGATTGTCGAGAATGCCATCATCTATCTTTGTAGAAACCCATTGTACATGGAGCTAACAAAGTGTTATGAAACCAATTCCATGTGCATGAACTATAATACCACGTAACTCTTGATTCCCTTAATATGACTACTTGGAGATAGTGATATCTATGTACAAGGTCAAATCATTTGATTGTGAAACAAGTATACTACAATAGACAATGATAGTGTCATTGTGAAGAGAATGTTTTAGAATGTCATTGAAAAGATGGTGGCTGAAGCTACATTGCAAGATATATTGTTGTATGCGTGGAGATTTGAAAAGCCTACGACCTCCATCCTTTTAAATAATAAATGTGAATTCATGTATACTACACTAATTATAACATTTAGTGTAACTATAATGATATAATTAGGTTTTACCCTTCAAATGAAGAAAATGTTATGTTTTGCAACTTGCCATATCAATGTTTTGTATCAAGACTTTGAATCCTTTTAACTCTCAGATCTCTAAGGGGTACAAGACAAAATTGAGATGCGCTTATTAAATTTGGCTATTTTGACGTTTTATGTGTTTGCAACTAAAGACAAGATGTTAAGCATCAAGATTGGAAATCATTGATATGATTAAAATATCTATAAACCTCTTTCCAATCAATTTTGAAAAAACTCATTTGGAAATGCACTACAAAGATAACTTCTATTAGACTAATCTTTTATGATTGTCTAAAATTGAAGCTTCAATTGATTGGTGAAAAATGGCAAAAGATTTAAAGATGAAAAGCTCAACACATTTTCTAATTAAATGTTTTTTCACTGAGTTATATTGAGCTAACTGAGCTATTTTCCATACAAAAAGCTTTGGACCATAGCGATTTGAAACAAACAAAATTACAAGATAACCAAATCTAATATGCTTCAAAATTGAAAAAAATTGAAAACCCCTTTTTTTTGCTCAAAAAAGTTGTTTAAAATTGGGCAGCAATCGTGAAATGATTTATTGGTCATTTGAAAGTCAACAAAAAAATTTTGCCCTATTTATTCAAACTTAAATTTTATTGCTTTGAATAATTGAGTTGGGAGTCAAATCTATTGTAGAATCTTGCAATAGATTAGAATATAAATATGTAGAAGAAATTTCAGAAACTTTAACCATGTAGGTTGCAAGATATTTGCATTTAAAGTGAAAAAAATGAATATTTTGCACCTTGAATGATTGATTATAAGGCTTTGAATCTTCCCAGTTTAAAAGTTTTGTAATATGGATACTAAATATAATAATTCTAGCGATTGAAAATAACTAAAATTTTGTTAATATCTCTAAGATGGAATTGAAACACATTAATGACAACATTGAAATTGTTCCAGCAAGTATACTAAGCCTCTAGAAATTCTTTCTTTTGGAAGGGAGGGGCGACTTTTAGAAATTGAGTTCAAAAATAAATACCATCAGAAAAATATTTTTCTAAGAGGATGCTATGATTGCTTGGAAACAAGAAACTCCATAACTTTCACATCACTAATCCAAATGGAACAAATCAAAGCTATCCGATAGATGTTTTTTCAACCCCACAAGAGCCTGTTTCGGGGTTGTTCCCTGAAACTGTTCCCTACACAGGGAACCAACGACTGCTGGTCTGAAATTTGGAATTTCAGACAAAAAAAAAAAAAAAAAAATCAGAAATCTTAGAAAGTATAAAGAAACTGAAAACTGATTTAAAAAAAAATATATTTTCAAAATAATTCTTTAATTAATTAAAATAATTAAATAATTAGTATTATCTGAGGTGGCAGTCTCTGTGCCACGTCAGATTGCCTACGTGGCAGAGTTCCCAGAGTTCCCATGTGTTCCCACAACCCGGGAACTTACAGTCTTCTAGACGGTCCAAAAAACATCTAATACCATATAGAAAGAAAATTAATCTATAAAAAACACATTTGCAAAAAGAATTATTTCCAATTTTTGCTACTTGATAAGTTCTATTTTGTGCTTAAGATGGCATAACTTTTGCTCCTAGGCATTGATAAAAATAAAATTATTCATAAAGCTTACGTAATTTTCTATCTTACAAAACGTTTCCAAAAAACACAACAAAAATTGAGACATTAGGAGCCTACCCATAATCCATTTTGTTCCTTATAGAGACAATAGGACTAACCAAAATTTAGTTAAAATGGTGGTACTCCATCATAATGGTGCAAAAGAATAAAGGTGACAGTACAATTCAAACACACAATTTTGTTAAATTGGCACAATTTAGGGKGCCAAAAATTGTGATTAATGATTCTACTCAAAGCTCTAAAGTCTAGAGCTGGTATAGACTTCAAAATGCACAATCTTAATGTAAAAGTGCCAAGTTTGTGGAAATATGCCAATTTAACAAAAGTTACAAAACTGACGTTGAAAGAAATTTTTCATAACTTTTGGGGTTATATAAACTTCAAAAAATCTCTCTAAGTGTTGAGATTGTAGGAACCTACCAYCAAACGTTTTTAGCATCTAAGGAGACAATTGAGACTTAAGGTGTTAAATCTTGTGAGATAAGTTCAAGGTATTTTTATTGCAATATTTGGCATCATATTACATAATTGGGATATCTAACTCAAAACAATCACAAGCCAATTATCATACAACTAATTCTAACCTTTAAATTCTCAAATGATTGATTATTCCATAATTAATTGAAAAATGATTTTAAGTGAATAAAAATAATAGTATTAGGAGAATATTAAACATACAACTAAGAATAACCAGTTTGGCCTAATATACCATGATTAGTTATAAAATCCCTAAATTTAGTCTTAAAATACATTTCAAAAAAGGTTTATTTTATTTTTAGTTTAATTTTTAATTTTGATGAAATTCATCTTAGGTATTGGTTGCAATACTATGTGTATGTGATTGTTGAGATGGATGATCTTTTGGTTTTCCTCACAATGTTTACAAATTTTAAAACAAAAAAAATAAAAAATTTGTTAATCTCAATAATTAGCTCTAATATGTGGATATAAAAATTATATTTTATAATTTTGATCAATTCCACATATGAAATTGATTTTCCAAAATTGTTAGATATCATTTTAATTAATACAGTATTGAGAAAAAAATATAAAATATGCACACATCAAACTGTAATCATCTATCCAAATCCTTTGAAAAATTCCTCATTTAGCATTTTAACTTACTTAATTTATACATACAACATTTATTGAAAGCGACCAGAGTTTGTTTAAGGTATGACATTTATATTTAGTATATATTAGAAAAAAATTATAACAAATTAAAAAAGACTTGGTCAATCCAGTACAAATTTACTCAAACTCTATGTCTCTATCGCTACATTACATTTTAAATGCAATCAAGGAGTATTCATAAAAATTTTAATAAAATATAATTTACGTTCTAAAATTATAAGGTTTTAATATTGATTTTAATCATAAAAGTTGTCATTAAGTTGTAAAATTAGTTTAATTTATATAATTAATAACAATGATCATAAATGATTATGAATAAATCACACTAACAATTTTCTTGCATATTGTAGTTCACATTATTACATATTGTATTTTGATCCATATATTTATAATTTAATCATAAAATTAAATATATATTTTTGACATTTACAAAGTCATTTTTAAATATGGCCATCTTTAAAATAAATTTGAAGACATTTTTTTTAAAACATTGACGTAAATTGCACTATGTTTATAGAATGTGTTTTGAATATTAATTTTTGAAGTATTTTGAAATATTCTATGAAACTTGTAACTATATTTCACATCAATAAGCATATTTGGAATATGAATAATAATTTTCAATATTAGATTAAAATTACTTTCTGATTTAAAGACAAGGCACATATTGAACAAGAAGGTGGTTGTAGTGTAAGTTGAAATGGGTGAAAAAGAAGAGGAAGAAGAAGAAGATGAAGAATCAGAGCCGGTTGATACTAAACCTGAGTGTGAAGCATCATGTAAGCCTCGTTGTGTAAAACAACTCCTTGCATATGAGGTAAATAAGTGTTTCATCTACCATAAAAACTAATGACATTATATAGACATTAAAATTTATAAATCAAATAGATGGCACTTTAAATCAACTTCTATCAATAAGTACTACAATCTAAAGACTTCATCACAAACCAACTTTTAATTTTTATGCAAACATACATGCTCCTAATCTAATGGAAATTTGAAGTTAATCCCTTCATACAACAAAGCTTTGACTTCAAGTTTTAAAATCATGGCAATTTTTCAAAATATGGCGAAGCTTTGATTTCATGGAAAATAAAAAGTTTACTTTTCAAAACCATGTTAGTTGCAGTAAAACTTGAAACCTTCTCAAGTTTGCCTAGTGCACCTTCTCAAAGTCTCAAGCTCAAACTTTAGCCGTCACAAGAATACTTATGAGAAGAACAACTCACATGAAAAGAATACAACACAATTATCATCACAGCAAAAAGTCGGATACCCAAGCAAAAAGTGATCTCAAATTTAAGCACAAAAAAACTTAAAAATACAAGAGAGCTCCAAAAATGGGAGCCGAGTCTTTAAGGGTGAATGCATGAAAGACTAGTACTATTTTGCATCACAATTGGAATGGCGGAGTTGTCATCCACTATAACTTTTGAAGTATGAACCCAATTAACTTAAATTTTTTATGAAAAATGTCTAGCTTGATAGCAATCAGAAAACTTATTTTTCATAAATTTTAAAGAACAATTTTATATTTAAATTCCAATTTAGATAATTTGTCACACTTTGTAGTTTAGAAGTTTTTAGTATTGGGGAGTACCCAAAATTAATGATCTAGAGCTAAAATTTTTGTGGTCTATTTTTGCACTAGGCAGGCATGCATACACCAAAGGAAATTTAGAAAAAATTATTTTATGTCCTCTACATGCTTGCTAATAGGGCTACATGCTTGCTAATAGGGCGCACTTCTGAACACTAAAGATGGTTTTAAGATCATTTTTTTGGTGGAATATCTTTATAATAAATTTCTCCCAAATTTTGGATTTTAGTTTTTTAATAATTATTTTTCCTAGTTTTTATAAATTAAAACATCAAAGTGTCTATTTTCTTCAAAAAATGTGTCATTCTATTTTGTGAATAACTTTTGACCTGAATTGTTTTTGGGTCTCAAATTTTGGTATCATGATATTTATAGTATTATTCTAATTACCCATATTTTATCTTATTTTATCTTATTTTTTTTCAAAACGTCGCTACTACTGGCCAATACTAGTGAATGCTACAAAAATTGGTCGGTCTTTCATGCATTTACCCTTAAGTACTTCCAAAGATGTCTCAAGGCTGCAAACAATATGGGACAAATGACCAACTAAATATCTAATATCTAGTAGCCCTAGGTTTTATAAATATATTTTCTTAAAATTGTGAATCACAATTTGATGTTTTATAAATATATTTTCTTAAAATTTGAACTAAGAAAGTAATTTTTTATTTATTAGAGACTCAAAGTTATGAAAAAAATCCAGAGAGGAAAATTAACTTGATTTAGTACCAACTTTTTATATTCCAAAATTTTAGAATAAAAATTATTTTACTACGCCAAAATGGCCTCCAAAGTTTGTTAAGTTCTAGGTTGAGTTTAAAAAAATTAAATTGCAAGTTCATAAGTAAAAAAAAGTATAAATTTGCACATACATTTGTAATGGTGGTTAATGGTTTAGGAATTGTGATTCTTATGACAAAATCCAGGGTTTTTTTTTGAACAACTGGGAGAACCCATTGCATTAAAAGAAAAGAGCCAAAACACAGAAAAGATGGCCGAGCCAAAAGGCTGGACAAATGAAGAGAAACGAGCAAAGGGAACTGAGGACCAAAAAGCAAACAAAAGAGCAAAAACTAAAAAGAATAAAGTGAGGGGCCCAACTGGTTCCAAACGATCAGATGGTCCCTCCTACTAGCGAGGACGGGTGAAGTAAGCCACTTGCCGTTGAACTTAGCCCAAATGTCGTCAGCTTGTTGCGGATGTTGACGAGCTCCCAACTGGGCTCTCAGTTGAGCTGAACGGCCTAAGTCGAGGAGTAATTGCCAAAGCGCATTTTGCGTAAAATCTAAAGACCATCTGTGTTGGGAGAAAACCTTGTGGTTACGAGAAGTCCAGATAATCCAGAGCGCTGAGCCTCGAAGGAGGGTCCAGAGAGTACGAAGGTCTTCAAATCGCCTTGGAATAGGTGACTCAAAGATGCACTGCATGAAGCTGAAACAGGTGTGAGGGACGGTTGGGTTGATATTGCCGTGGATGTGGATGAGAATGGATTGGGCGTAGTCCCAAACTTCGTGAGCGTGGGGGCAATCATAGAATCTATGCATGGGAGTCTCTTCAGATCCTGAGGAGCAACAATTACATGTGGTGTCGATGCCGGGAGCAATCCTCGCACGCCATGAGTGGACCGCTATAGCATTGTACTACACAGACCACATAAAAGCCGCCTCTTTCTGTGAACGCATCTTATGCTATACCTCTTTCCATTGAAGAGGGAATGGGTCGGGGAGATGACCTGACCATTTGGATGGAATGGATCTTGATAATTGACGGCGATTGGTGAGAAGGGAACGGCCACAGAAAGTCGAATAAGATAACAACGGTGAACCATCATCCCATAGCCACCTTGTCGAGTCGATCTCCAAGTTTTGCACAGCTCCTGAGTAAAACAATTGGGGGGGACGGGATTGCCCATTTGGGATCTCTAGAACTCTAACCCTGCGAACAAGACCAGTGTGTTGGATAATTCCAGTTGAGACCGGGATGACAGTTAGCTCCTGTGAATTGGCTCCAACTGTAGCCCGGACTAGCGAGTCGTCGAAATGCAGGGACTGAGGTTGGGGCAGCAGAAGATTCAGAGTAGTAGCTGGTGTTTTCCAAGTCAGTAGCGGGATGGCGTCATCAAACTGTGTGAAGATACCGAGCCATTCGCCTTCTTGGGAGAGGGCAAACTGTGTGTTAAGCATATGAACCCACGTCGGGGGAATCTTGGAGATGAGGTATAACCAGTTGTGCCGCTCCAATTCAGTCAGCTRAAAGCGTGACGATATCTCGTCCCATGTTTTGAAGTTACGGGTATGTGAATCCCATAAGTCGTTGATGGTGCGCAATCCCTGTCGAGCTAGCACCCTAGCTCTGGCGACTGAAAAGCTGAAGTTTGATCCGATGTAACTCGTGGTCCACCACAAGCTAGTGTTAAGGACCTCATCTGCGTTAGATGGAGGGGAATGATCTATATGTTTAACTATGCATTTCCATGCATTTGCTATCCTATTCCACACCCGAGAGCCACGAGATAGTGATGGTTTATGAACAAAAAGCCAGGATTGGGATGGAAACCAAAAACCAACTTTGGGGTGAAGTTTCATCTTCTGAATCCTATATCGAAGTAGGGTTTTTAAGTTGGAGAGGCCAGGCTTGATAGCAAATAGTATCCATGTTGCTAGAAGAGCTGTTAGTGAGACCTCTGGGTCAAGAAGTTTTAGACCACCAATTGACTTAGGCAGGCAACAATCATCCCAAGCTACGCGCGTCCGAGTGTTGGATTCCGTCCCACTCCAAAGGTAATTCCTCAATTTTTTGCGGATAGTTCTGAGTACATGTAAGGAGCCAATCCATATTGCAATAAAGTAATATAATGTGGACAGGAGAATAGCATTGACCACAGTAACTCTACCTGCTAGGGATAATCGCTGCGTCGTCCAATATGCCAATATTCTGGAAATTTTCTCCTGTAGAAAATCGTCGACGTCTGAGGTTTTGAGTTTGATACCAAATGGTGCCCCTAGTAGCTTGGATAGTGAACCTGGGGGAGCCCAGGTGAGGTTGAAGGCATCCAACCATGAAGGTTTTGGTTTACTAGAAAACCAATACGCAATACTTTTCACCCAGTTCAAAATTAACCCTGAGGCTAGTCCGAATCTATTGAGGAGGGCGATCGTGTTCCGGAGATAAATTTCCAAGCCGAGGATCGAGAGTCCTGTGTCGTCAGCATATTGAGCTACCAATTGCTCTACGGGAGTTTGATACCCTGAATCCTCCCACTCTGTTGTTCTGCGATAGCTGCCATATTCAGAGCCTCCCCTATGAGGAGAAAGAGGTAAGGCGCCAAAGGGCAACCTTGCCTAACCCCATGCAGAATCGGAAACTGACCAGTGGGTTTTCCGTTGAGCAGTACAGAGGCTGATGCTTCTTGCAATAACATGGCTACTAGGTTGATGAATGATTCGGGTATGCCTAGTTTCCGCATTACCTTGAATAGGAAATCCCAGGATACAACATCGTACGCCTTAGTAAAGTCGAGTTTAAGAAAAATGAGATCCTGGTGAGAATCCTTCGCCCACTGGATGGTCTCGTACTGCAGGAGAATGTTTCCAAGGATGTGACGGGAAGGTAAGAATGCTGATTGTTCGGGGCTAATCACCTCCTTCAGTTGTTGTTGTAGTCGAATTTGAAGAGTCTTCGCTACAATTTTGTAGGAAGCATTTAACAAGGTAATTGGTCTCCAATTCGAGAAATTGGCATGATCTCCTGTTTTGAAAATGAGAGCAATGTTCCCGGATGTCATATCTTATGGAAGGCGGCCTCGGGAGATTGAAATTTTCACCATCTCCGTAAAGTCGTCTCCTAAGAGATCCCAGAATTTGCAGTAGAATTTTGTAGTTATGCCATCAGGTCCTGGGCTACGGGCCTTTGCCATCTGAAGCAGAGCTTGGTGTAGTTCAAGTTTAGTAAGTGGAGCGTGAAGCTGTTGAGCCATCTCGGGTGAGAATTTCCGGCTAACACATGCTAAGATATCATCTCTTGCTGAAGATGCCTCTTGTGTCTCCGGTTCTTGAGCATACAGATTCATATAGAAGCTTGTGCAAATATTCTCTAAGTCACTTTCATCATGGCATAAATTACCTTGATTGTCTCGTAATTCTGTGATGGACGATGTGGTGGGAGCGTCTTGAACAGCATTGAAAAAATCAGCAGAGAGGCGATCCCCGAATAGCCTCCATCTAGCGCGAGATCTGATTTGTTGCCCTTCGAGTTTCTTTTGTTCAAACTTTGCTAAAGCAGAACGGATGGAATTCACCTCTTCCTGTAGCTGGCCGCATTGAGGGGATTGCTGTAATTGGATGAACTTCTGGTCAAGGCGTCCCCTTAACTCCTCTTCCTGCGCCTTATATGCCTGGGCTTTCATAATGCAATAGCGTCTGTATACCCTGGTTACCGTCCGAAGTTTGGAGAAAAAAGGCGAGTTCGGTGGTGTAGAGAGCCAAGCCTTGCGGATCTCATTCTCAACGTTGTCAAAATATCGAGAAGACATGACCCACCTACTAGGTCTAGTTTTGGTCATCCCAATATCAACAGTGAGGGAGACTAGGCAATGGTCAGAACGAGTATGATCCCCTCGTATTCTATATTCGAGAATCTGTCTGCGGTTAGTCGATGAGTCAGGGAAGATGTAACAACGGTCTAGCCTTGCTATAATTCGGGCGCTATCATTGCGGGCGTTGTCCCAAGAGTAAACTAGGCTAGGAGATGTGAGAGGTATTTGAAAACTTGAAGTGTCTCTTTTAACCCATTGAAGAGAAGGCGTTCGTGTGATGATAAGGATCTACCACATGTGCTTGTTTTATCTGTTCTTCTTGTGATATGGGTATCCTCTTGTTGCTGCATAGATAGGGCAGGGGTTAATAGTTGTTTAGCTAACTGGGGTTGTGTATCTGGGAGGGGTTTGAAAACAGGGGAGGATTGGCTTGATTGGTGAGGAGTATAGGGTGGTGAATTTTGCGGTAGGGAAGGGGGTTTACTAATACTTTGTTGGGGGGCAATAACTGGGCTATCATGGTAAAGGATGTGAAGATCTATATCAGAGGTATGTAACAGGGTGCGATTATCCTTTAGAACAGGGGGAAGAGGTAGAAGCTTGGAGTGCTGCTGCGTGTCTATAATGCCGGGAAAGTTTTGGATGGCCTGGTTTGGGGTGGAACTAGAGAGTTTGTGCGGTGGTGGATCTATGAGGGGAAATGGGTTAGGTTCTATGAATGAAGATGCTGTTTTGGAATGGTTACATTCCTGTTCTTCCCTCCGTCGTTCTGTCGAAACCCTTCTCGTCCAGTAATGACTGGAGCTAGCGGGGGTATTAGCACTTCTAGCTGTGAGACCCTTGCGTCAGCGATTGACCGGGATAAAGCCGTCCGCATCAGGTGTCTGAGCGGATGAATGGGAGCGTTGGGTTCTAGTGGCACTATGTCTGTTGAAGCGACGTCTTTGGTTGTAGAAGGTGTGAGAGGAGCTATTGGAGGGGCCTCGTGACTGTGCAATGGGGATACTACGGTATGGGCAAGTTTCTGGACCTCTGGTGGGAGGACTGGGTTGTTTTCGATAAGCATCACGGTCAATGGCTTGGTCGAATGCAGGACATTCTTGGGTTGGATGAGTAGAAGCACGGCAGGTTCCACAACTAAGTCGGGGATCCTCGTAGGTGATCGAAATTTCAGCAACCCCATACCTTCTGTCCTCTATCAGGAGTTTTGACGTCCACCCCTGAGAGAGGTTGTGGGCGATGCAATACCTATGAGGGCTAAGGACAGGATCTGGGATGTCTGTGGCAATGACTTGTCCTAGATGGTTAGCTATGTCACCAGAAAAAGGTATGTATTCGAGAGGAAGATCATTAAGAGAGAGCCAACACGGGTGGCTAGTCCCTGTAGGGTTGAACAAGGGTTTCCAGGGCTGGTAAGTGGCCTCCCCTCCTGGGAACCTATGAAGATTGAGGGCGGTGGCCTTCTTGGTTGCCTCAGGACTGTCAAGTTTCACGTAAAAGAAACCGTTCCCTGCTGCCTTATACATAATGATACGAGATGGAGCAATCGAGTTCCCTAAGGCATTCAGCTACGGATGTAGATCTGGTTCTGCAAGTTTGCTTCCCACGAAGCTTGCAATGATAACATGACTTTATAGATGAAAGATTTCATGGTCAAGGCCAGCAGGGTCAATAATGGAGTGCGATAATACTTTGTAAGGTTGGACAAGTAGGCCCGCCCAGTTCCGTTGGAGGTTGGGTGGCAGAGTTTCACCCGTTGAGGCTGAGAAAGGGTTGAGTGGCATCGTCAGTTGATTAGGTAGAGGCAGCCCTTTTGGATCTTGATCTGCTTGAAAACCTCCGTTTGCTCACCCCGTCTGCATGGGATCTGGTGTCGATTGTGGTAGATTTGGAGATCTAGAGTGTTGGCGCGTGCGCTCGCCTGGAGGAGGGTCCTGACTTCCCTTCCACGGAACCTGACTAGCACAAGGCTGAGACGGTCTACCTCCTAGATTACCAGATCCGCCTCTGTTAGTGAAGATTTCCTGTTTGGTACTATTTGCGAGTTGACGATAATACTCATCATACTGATCTGCTGAAATGTGACTACCGTTTCTAACTGCATCTCTATACGATTCCATGGTAGACTGTGCGTGTGTAAGCGTAATACAAATTAGCAACATAGTAAGCGTTAGGTTCGACTAGGAAGTATGAGCAGCTATCCGTGCAGGTTTGAGCGATCCGTATACTGAATCAGACCGCCAGTCGCACCCCCGTGGCGTACGCAAAACTACTCGGTAAGCAACTCCTAATCAAGAGAAAACAATGTTCTTAGCAAGTAAGAAGATCTGCAACACGATGGCCGTGAGGCCCTGCTACGATCCGCATCGCTCCTCCAAACCTCGGTTGTCCTCCCAAATCCAGGGTTTGAATTCCATGGTTGCCAAAAGCAGTCTGATCCACATAACGGCTGCTTAGGTGGTTTGCCAACATGGCAAACTGTATTTTACAACTATTGACATGGCACCGCCACGTGTTGGCTTAGAATTGTCTAGTTCCATTTGTTTCTTTTATTTTTTATGCACTTGATCAAATCGATAGAAAAATCAACAAATTTTTGTTGAAAATTGTTCAAGTCAATATGTCCAAATTATCAAAAACCAAATCAACAATTTTTTGTCTATTTTTTTGTTGGTTTGGTCAGAGATTGTCGAGTAGTATAGTTATCTTTCCAATGCAAGCAATGCTTGCACTTGCCACAATTATAGTGATCGGGTTTCCACATTAAGGTGGATACACCCAAAAGTACCACAAATTGGTATTGTGGCTAGTTACTATTATTAGGCTCATCAGAATTTCATATAGTCTTGTTGGCAAATGAAAGCACGGCCCAATGCACCAAAAAACGCAACATTTGGATATAGTATGCAAAAGTTATTAAGGATCAAAGTTTGTTTCTGAAAGCGCCATCTACAGTCTGTGTACATGCCTGATTTTGGAAATGTACACGAACTGTAGATGGCGCTTTAAGCAAAGCTGCGCTTTTGGGTGTATCCACCTTACCATATGTATTAGAGCTAGAGTGTGAACCCCGAGACCTCTTCTTTGCAAACCTCATTTTTCAATCAATACACTACAATTGAATTTGCATGTACACATAATTATAAAATACAAATTATTATTTATAAAAATTATTGAACTTCTGTTGCTTTGGTGATAAATTATTTCGAAGTGCCTCAATCAACAAAAATCTTCTTGCATTGATATAGAATTTTGTTAAATTGATGAGGGAATCATGGCTGTCAATGGTGAGAACAACAAAAAAAATTGTTGGTTTTCATTTGTTTTGGTGTTAGCTTTCTAGTAATAATGTTATGTGTTTGTGAAGGAGAATGGTAGATTGATAAACTTGAGAGAAGCACAATATCTTTAGGAATTGCTTCTTGATTGGTARAATTGAAGTGTGATCTTATATGTCATCTTCTACTAAAGTACCATGAGGATTCCATTTTCATTTAGGCATTAGAAACCATTGTCATATGTTTTTTTGTAGTCCCCAATAACTATTATTGCCTAATTTCCATGCACCTACATGTTTCTTCACCACTAATTCTTGCTTTTGAAGCCAAAATATGTTTGTCACTTTGTCACCAAGTRCTTAAATAACACTTTTTGTGTTTCCATGAGATTTTATTTTTGTGAAACCAAAGATAATAAAACCTAAATTAGTGAAAAACTCCAAAACAAAATTGCAACACATGGCAACTTCCTTGAATCACAAGAAGTCAGGTAACAGTAAGTAGTAACTACAAGAGTAACTAGCATTGCGAAATCGTCAAATCAAAAATTGCTTGCTCAATGAAAAATTGCCT
This sequence comes from Pleurozium schreberi, assembly GCA_006891605.1. Classification (NCBI taxonomy): domain Eukaryota; kingdom Viridiplantae; phylum Streptophyta; class Bryopsida; order Hypnales; family Hylocomiaceae; genus Pleurozium; species Pleurozium schreberi. Next base: position 14,575 of record VACF01000489.1, on the reverse strand, counting down.
CATTTGAGTTATTCGTAAAGTACACTAAACCGGGGTTTAAACCCATGAGTTTTGTGAAAAAGCCACTTGAGTTAAAAAAGTCAAAATAAAAGTGGGTATGAAACTTATTTTTCCATCAAAATGGTGCCTAAAAAAGTTTGGTGTGTGCAGATAACATGTACCTGATTGAGGTGGACCGTGTTCTGAGACCTGGTGGTTACTGGATTCTGTCCGGTCCTCCCATTAACTGGAAGAAATACTACAAGGGTTGGGAGCGGACCCAGGAGGATTTGGAGGCTGAGCAGGACGAAATTGAGGACGCTGCTCGTCGTCTGTGCTGGAAAAAGGTGGTCGAGAAAGATAATCTGGCCATCTGGCAAAAGCCTCTGAATCATTTGGACTGCATAGCTTTTCATAAGAAGAATACCGAAGTTCTTCCTCGCATCTGCAGCAGTTTGGAGCACCCTGATCATGCGTGGTGAGTTGAATTCTCGTTCCTCCGTCATGTTGGTAGAGTAGTAGGGACTAATCTATTTTTCGTGCCCTCGAGAGCATGGATTCATAGAGCGTGAACAGAACGAAATGATCATAACGTGACGGATGTTGGTGTTCCGATCTTGCATGAGATCACAGGAAGGTAACGAGTCTAATTATAGAAACTCTGAGATGGATGTGACTGGTGATTCTTATACCTCTACATTTGTGCAGGTATCGCAAGTTGGAGTCTTGTATCACTCCACTTCCTGAAGTTAAGAGCAAAAATGAGGTTGCTGGCGGTGAATTGGCGAAGTTCCCTGCCCGCGCGAATGCCATTCCCCCCAGGATCGCTAGTGGGAGTATTCCCCTTATGACGGCTGAAAAGTTCAAAGAGGACTCCAAGCTGTGGGAGAAGCGGGTCACATACTACAAAGTTCATCTTATTCCACCACTTACTAATGGTCGGTTCAGGAATATTATGGATATGAATGCTGGTCTTGGAGGCTTTGCTGCTGCCCTTGTTAAGGAACCTGTGTGGGTAATGAACGTAATGCCCGCTGAAGCTAAGGTCGACACTTTGGGTGTCATATATGAGCGTGGTTTTATTGGAACCTATCAAAACTGGTACGCTCCCTTTCTCTTTTGATCCAAAGTTTCTTGCGCTGTTCACTGTCTTCTTGTAGAGGTCTTTACAGTCACTGAGTTGCTCTGGGTTGTGATTGCTGTCAAGGTATTTACGAATTTCGCTGTGATCTAGTTTAGCTATCTACCAAGGAAGAGGCCGACCCTTGTCTTGGTAGACCTGAGTGTATGATGTTCCCTCCTCATTCGTCTACTATACGCTGAGTACTGTACGCTTATGGTGTTATTTCACAATTGACCATGGAGTCCCCTTTTTAGAAGCGTCGGCTCACCTCTATGCGAGTGGAGGTTATGCAATTTCTGGTAGTGATGGACTGACACTTCAAACTGAGTGGAACTGGCTCTAGGTGCGAGGCATTCTCTACGTATCCACGAACCTACGACCTCATTCATGCCGATAGCGTGTTCAGCATGTACCAGGACAGGTATGCCACTCAAATTTGTCAGTTTTCTCTTGTGCTTGGCATCGTGATGACGTCGTTGTCGATTGTCCCTGGCACTCTCAAGATGATCCGCCCTTGTGAAATTTTCGCGTGACGATGGATTTTAGTATCATAGGTGTATTCTAAAAGTGGTTGTCCTGGAATTGAATGTAAATTGTGGAACATGGGGTTCTTGCAGGTGTGATATCACCTACGTGCTTCTGGAGATGGACCGGATTCTGCGTCCCGAGGGTGCAGTGCTGATCCGCGATGAAGTAGATGTTTTGACGAAGGTGATGGCCATCACTCAAGGAATGCGTTGGGAATGCCGATTGGCAGACCACGAGGATGGCCCATACGTGAAGGAGAAGGTGATGGTCTGTGTCAAGACTTACTGGGTTGGGGAGATCAACGCTGCCAACTCAACATCATCAGATTAAGCGAAATGGTTGTATCATTTGTCTCAACGAATTTAAGTACACAACATCCGCCTCTGCTTTGTGAGGCAAGAATAGCATTTAATTTGAGTTATTTTGTTAATCATAGAGCATGTAACAGGTCGCCGAGCCTATCCCCTTTACCAGATCAATTTAGAAAGTGCCTGCCAACTCTCGAATTGAAGGGTCTGGCTGATGCCTCCAATCCATTTTTTTTTAAATTGCTGGTAAGCTGTGTTCGTGCCCTCAGTGTCCGCGAGGTTGACGACTTAAAGTTGTCTCTTGTTTGCCGTTGGAAACTGATGATACGATTTGCGAACACATTGAGCTCAGAGTGGAAGTTTAGATTCCATAGAACTCTAGAGTCGCTGCGGTAATTGATCTTGAAATCAAAAGCATGTATGTCACTATTATTTATTGATGTATGTTGGAATTCCTTTCCCTTGTCACCGAATATTGTGGTGCAGCCGCTTGTTTAGTCCTTACTGTGGGATTGGCAACGCAAAACAAGCATTGATCAATTTCCAGTTGTGTACTTCAGGCTTTTAATATTTGATGGTAAATATCAAAGTTGCTTTTGAACTCATTATCTTGGGTCCATGCCTTGTGAAATGTCTGTTGTCGGCATCTCCTCTTCAAGATTTTTTGATGGAATCAGGAATACTGTTGTTAAAATTAGTTGTGACAACTGCATTTGCGCTTACTCAGGCTTTTCCAGTCGAGCTCCAGAATTTTCTGAATGTAAAGCCTTCTCTCCTTTGTCCCAGGGCCTGACAAATAAAAGAATCTCAACCAGCTTGCTTCACTGTATACATTCGACCTTACAAAGCAATGCTGGCACATATATACATGTTCTCACATGAGTGTACTAATAAATATTGCTGCCTTCTTGGCTGCTGGGCTGCTTCCACCAACATAATCTCAATGCAAGCTAGAGTTTCGTCATTGTGWCATGTATCTATTGGTTAAGGAGAGGCAAATTAAGACTGATAATGCTTGCTGCTTGCTTGCTCAAATTTTCTAACTGGGTGGGTGGGTATGAAGTAGAAATTTCATTGGTCTGCCAGTGAGAGAAAAATCTAAGTGAAATCTAAGAGAAATCCCTACCGCGCAAACTATATCTGAGAGAAATCTCTGTCTTCCTTTTCCCGAGGGTTTAAATTAGAATGATGTATCCTCTACGTAGACTATTCGAAAATTTTTGGTGACCAATTTTTCTAATTTTTGATGTACACATGCAAATGAATGTTGATCACTAATTCTGACGATATAATGATAAATTTGTTCCATCCTAATTTTGTTAGGTTCACAACTATACTATCAATCAAATCATCACATTAAAACCATGGATCCCTTGGTCCTTTTGGGAGTTAACAACACGTCCTAATTACTTCAACCACATGTGAAAGAGAATGAGCAAATTCATACCCCCGACACACTGCCGTCATTGAGAGCCGAGTTGCCACGCCACAGCATTCGCTGATCAGAAGGAAGCGCTCCCGATCGCTGGCCCTCATAGAACATGAGCGACTTCTGCAGCGCGTCACTGTAATCGAATGCGTCACTGCTCCCCATCAAGCTCCCCAACAGCAACACCACAACTAAAATTCCCCCCATCGGCGTCATGATCGCTGAAGCCTGATTACACTTCATAATTTCCACAAAAACCTTCCAATCAAAATCTTATTTCAAAGATCTAAGCTGAGTTTTTGATAATTGTTGTCGAATTTCGCACCCCGAATCGGAGTTTCTTATAAWTTCCTCAAAGCTGCTTCAATCATGTACACTTCGAGATCGATATATGTGATGTATTCGGAGTGACAGGATTAGTTGCGTGACAACCAGAAGAGATTTGCTGACCCACCGCTACCAACAGAATTCAGTAAATGCACTGTGAGTGATGCACTGCGATCGATCAGTTTGGTGTAGCTTGGCCTTCAATTTTGATGTGCTCCCGGTGCTGGATGTATTGGCGTTGCCGAGATTTTGAAGGATTGGGTTGCAGATTTGAGTTTCCAGTTAAGCTTGTGCATTCCAAATTGATGAGCCCTTGTTTAGGAATCTTTATTACATTTATTAGTTAACTATCGTAACTACGTTTCTTGACCTTCTTGTGTATGTTGTTCCAATTATCCTCAAGTCACGTAGATTTGGTTATTTTGCTTGCTAGATCATGAGCACGATTTTATATAATGATTATCGGATTTCGCATTTTTCAACTTTCGACCTTGTATTTATGTCTCAAAATTTTCACTTTTGCTTTTCTTAATGCACATTTACTTTTCTTGATACACTTTTGCTTTTTGTCAAAGCGCTTTTACTTTTCTTGATGCACTTATACATACTTTCTCAATGCTAAATCAAACATTGGGCATAGGGTGGGTTGTACATAAGGAGGAAGAAAGGGGGTCTTTGTATAAGTAAATCCTCTAGAAAATCTTGGGATGACAAATTCGATGAGGGATACATGTGTGATTTAAGTGAGTCTTGGATCATTCACTTATGGCCCTAAAGTTCAATTGAATGAACTACTTATTAGTGAAGAATACTTGCGAAAAAAATTGATTGCTCCAAAGAGACATTTTAGACACACCATGAGACTGATCAAAACTTAGCAAAATCTGATTCTAGACCATCGAGGCAAACATTTCCATCCAACGATCCCACCTCACTACCGAGACACACATATTTATTACTTTGAAGGTCCAAATGGGTTCACCCACCTATCGAGACTTTTATCAAGAACTATATAAGACTCTTGGTTTCACCTAAATGTTCACTTGTTCATTTGGCCTTAGGGTGTTGGTAGGTATTGGGATAAGGTCAGTGTTCACTTTGGTTTTTCTTTTTGCTAGTCAATTTGTACTTAAGATACTTGCAAGTTCTTATCATTGGTAACAAATAGGTTCTAGGTCTAGTGTCAAGCCCATTCACAAACATTGTATGGTCATTGCATTCTCTATCATCTTCTCCTCTTAAGAATTAGAGTAGGTTACATCGACTATAGAACATTGTAAGGTTATTACAATTTCTTATTACCGTATTCTTCTTCCAAGACTACCATTAGACAACAATAGTAAATAGAGTATCAACAACATCACTGTAGACATAGACACTCTTGTGAAGCCATGGCATTAGAACACCGATTCTATGTGGAATTAACAGAGGGTGAAACCACGGTCGTTTCGTGGAAGAAGTTGGTGTCCAATGCCAAAAGAGGGATGGAGTTGGAAATGTCTTCAAATTCAAATGCTTCAACAAACTCTAACTCCACATTGGCAACCCAAATTGCGTTGGCCCCTATAGCTCCACATCAAGTTTCCAACCGCTTGACTGCTGTGATTGAGAGGATCGAGCGCATGTTCCAGGGAGAAGATAGTGACGATGACAATGTGGATGATGGTCATGTTGAAGATGGAGAGATCGATTCATTCGTAGGAGAGGTGGGTGATTGCACGAAACACCTGTACTATTTGTTGCGTTTCGTCACACCTTAGATTTTTTGGCCATAACTTCTATGTTTTAGCTCCAAATGAGTCAAAATTTCTAGAGAAGCTACTCATAACCATTATATACCTTTTCTGATTTTTGAGAATTTTTCAAAAATAACTTACTATTTTTAAACAGCCCCGATATTTCTCAAAATGGGTGATTTTGGGGGTTTTAGCTCCGTTTGTACTCAAAAAAACGAATTTTGAGCTGAATTTGGAGAGAATGGTCTCTTAGTAGACTTATAGCTACTGTCCAAAGGAATTTGAAAAATACTTATTTCTATGTGGTGTGGAAGTCCACAAAAATAGCTTCTTTCTGCATTTTTCTTAGAGTTATGGAACATTATTTTGGTGAGTTTTTTGGTCAAATCTCATCACCAAAATGTTTTCTCAAATGCAGAATTTTTAGATTTTAAAAAAAAAATAATTCCTATTTTTTACAAATTAAAATGTCAAAGTGGTATTTTCTTCGGTAGAACTTTGGACATAGAATTCCGATGAAAAAAATACCACTTTTGACATTTTAATTTGTAAAAAATAGGATTTATTTATTTATTTTAAATCTAAAAATTCCTAATTTGAGAAAACATTTTGGTGATGAGATTTGACCAAAAAACTCACCAAAATAATGTTCCATAACTCTAAGAAAAATGCAGAAAGAAGCTGTTTTTGTGGACTTCCACACCACATAGAAATAAGTATTTTTCAAATTCCTTWGGACAGTAGCTATAAGTCTACTAGGAGACCATCCTCTCCAAATTTCAGCTCAAAATTTGTTTTTTTGGATTCCAAATCGTGCAAAAAACCCCTAAATCATGCATTGTGAGAAAATATCGGGGGCTGTTTAAAAATAGTAAATTATTTTTCAAAAATACCCAAAAATTAGGGAAGGTTTTTGATAGTTATTAGAAGCTTTCCTATAAATTTCGATTCATTTAGAGCTAAAAAACAAAAGTTATGGCCAAAAAATAGATCAGCACCTAAGGGTGTGACATATGGCTTTAAGTGTTTCGTGCAATCACCGAGGTATGTTATCGTTAAACTTGCTTTCAATTTCATTCCATTTCAAACGTCATTAGTTTTCATTTAAAAAGACATTGACAATTAGGTTAGAGTTTTAAAATTAAAATTAAAATTAAAAATCATTTATCTAATAATTAGAGAATTCCAAAAATAATTACACTTAAAAAATAACCAAAAAACAAGTAAGTTATTGACGGATGAACTTTGGAACATAGTCGGATGAAATATCACTACTTTCATCCAAGTGGATCCAAAAAGGAATCTGAGAATCTAAAAGGAATCTACGAGTCTTAGGTCGGATTAGAATTTAGAATTATTCATCAACCTAAAAGTTATTGGTGGATGAAGTTTTAGATCACATTATAAGTTAAAACTTCATCCGTTGATATCTCTTGATCAGACGGTCGGAATTCAACTTGCTTTACCATTTTGGAGAGGGAATTTTTCATTCTACAAACTTAATTAGATATAATTTTAGGAAACTAGAAGTATTAAAAAGTTAGAATAGATAGGTCATAACTACGTATGAACCAATTAACAATTTGAACCAGAACAATGTATTGAATTGAATCAATTAGGTAATCTATAATTAAATTTCCATTTCTTGAAAGGCGCTTTTTTATCACCCTTTGAAGATTGTTTTGTTGATAAGCCATTAGAACCCGTGTGCTCCGTTCTAGCTCAGGGGTGGAGTTAGAAACGCCACAGATCACAATAGAAATGGTTCTTTATTAAAACCTATAATTATTCTTTGGTTCTTACATTGTGTTCTAGATCTTCAAGCTTCATTGATTTAAAATCTAGGACTTTAGTGTTTAAATTTGGAGCATTTTAAAAAAATTGGGAAGAATCTTAATGTTTCCCTTTTTGAGGCTAAAATTGGATTTTCAATTCCCCATTTTTATTTTTTATTTTTATTCTTACATATCATTCATGTGAAGATCAATTATAAAACAAGGATGTGTGTTTTTTGCTATTGTTGTCTATGTTGATTCATTTGAATGATAGAATTTATTATAATAATTCAAATCACAAATTTTCTACACTTGTATCATTGATCTTTGGAGCATGCCTATTTTTAAAAACAAATTGCCAAAATTATTTAGGTAGGGTTGTCACTGTCATGTCCTATCATGAAGGACGTGACTCTAACAAAAAGTTAGGTACCAACCCCAACCGCCCAATGTCTGTCAAGATAAAAAAAAAATTAAAAATTAAACAAAAAAATACATACGGTGTAATTGTCCTATCGTCGACCTATCCATCCCGTTGACGGTTGGACAAACCAAATTGACGGCCAAACCGTCCAAGTGACGGATTGGCCGTCAAGGTTGTTCAAAAAATAAAATAAAATAAAATAATAGATTAAAATTTAGGGTTCGGATCCATATGCAATCTGGACGTGTCGGGACCGACATTTACGGATATCGTGACATGAAAAGCGAGAATGAAGTCGGGATAGACAAACTTGCATTTAGGATTTTCTTTATTGAAACCCAACTCAAACGCCCCCTAATGTTTTGATTGTGTTGTGGTCCTTCAAGGATTGTTAACACATACTCACAAATGAATGACTTTGGGACAATATCAACTAAATTTAGTATTTTGCCTTTCAAATCCACCATATAAGGAAGGCCAATTTCATAGTGAAAAATTTGAGCAAGTCACAAGCAAGGCTTTAATAGTGAGTCTACAAAAAAAAACTCCTAGGATTTTCTTAGAAGTGCCTTTTTGAAGAATTTTCTATTGTATAGAATAATATTGTCATATTGTTCAAGTTACATGTTTTTGTTAGGCAAAAGCGAAAAAAAATTAGAGGTACTTTCATAGAGTACCTTGCTTCATGTGAGTATGCAAAAATGAAAAGTGAGTGACATAGTAAAAATGAAAACTTATGATGTTGTATTTATGTTTATAATTTGAAATTTTGTTTTTCTAAATGCACTTATACTTTTTTTAATGCTAAAACAAACATTAGGCATTGGATGCGTTGTATATAAGAAGGAAGAGAGGGGACCTCGTATAATTCACTTTTATATTTTTTAATGCGCTTATACTTTTCTCAATGAAAAAATTATCTATAGACTATATTTTATAGCTTTTGTTGGAAATTTATCACTAAATTGTTTTATTTTTGAGTTCATCATCAAAGTTTTAGAAACCTAGATTAATCCATGGTTTGTCACTTGAAGCTAGTGTATCGGTTGCAACATGGACCGTTGTTATATCATAATGCCCTTGCATTTGAAATATTTGTTGAATTAGGCAATGTGTTCAATTTGTATTTTACATTTGTATAACTTGTTTTATGATTCAATTCTTCTGTAAAAGGACTAGAGCTCATGATGCACATAATTCAACCCAAAACATCCAAAAAATAAATAAACATTCATTGTCAATACCATCAAAATTGGAAATTGCCATAATTACACTAGCATTCATGAAATAGGCAGGTTTTTTTTATGATATTGACAATGTTAAAATAGTATTTGTAATTGTTAAATGAATATTTTTCATTTCATTCTTAGAATTATTTATATAATTTTTCCAAATAAAATGTCAAGTTTTCTAATATGTTGATAGTTTAGTTCTACAACTTGGAAATTGTATTACATTTGATCTTTAGAGGGTACAATCTTACTAAAGATCTACAAATTCTACATGTATTATATTTTTAGTTTTAGTTTTAAGATTCCTTCAAAAAAATCCCATGTATTGAAGGAAATGCAACAAATAGTGTGTACAATTTTTCTTTACAATCATCCAAACACTAAAAGGAGAAACATCTTAAGAAAATTGTGTTAGTTCTTTTACAATTGTTTGATATACAGATATTTATAAATTTTATATGCATATATCATGTAATTGAAGTATTACAAGTACTTTCACCCTCCAACACTAGAAGAAAATTGTGTTGAATTCCACAAAACCATGTGGGCTGGATTTTGTTGAGTTCTCCCTTTACAACACAAAATTCTATGTTTCAATGCGTTGAAATGTAGAATTTTGCGTTGAAAAGGGAGAACTCAACAAAATCCAACCCACATGGTTTTGTGGAGTTCAACATACTTTTTTTCTAGTGCAAAAACTCTTTTTTGATTCCAAATTCCAAAATTAATAAATAGGCAAATTAAAATCTTAATTTGAACTTGATATTTAAACTTAAGCAGATATTAAATTTTGAATATTATAAATATTAAGTTTTATTATTGGTTTCAAAGTTGATTGGAAAATGCCGGTTCACAATTTTGAATATTATAAATACTAAGTTTTATTATTGGTTTCAAAGTTGATTGGAAAATGCCAATTTACAATTATCTATGGACTGTTTTTTTTTATAGCTTTTGTTTGAAATTTATCACTAAGTTATTTTATTTTTGAATTTGTCATCAAAGTTTTAGAACCTAAATTAATCCATGGTCCTTGAGGGATTGAAAATCTATTCTAATAGGTTTAAAGTTTTGTTAAATTCCTAAAGTCCCAAAGGTATTACATTGTTGAAAACCACTTTAAAATGCCTTTTTCAATGCAAACAAACAAAGTTTAAACATTTCTTTTCATATAGCATTGTAGCATTAGATGTTTTTTGGACCGTCTAGAACACTGCGAGTTCCTGGGCTGTGGGAACACATTGGGAACTCTGGGAACTTTGCCACATAGGCAGTCTGACATGTCACAGAGACTGCCACGTCAGATAATACTAATTAATTATTTATTTTAATTATTTATTAATTATTTTTATAAAAAAAATTGAAAAAAAAAAAATTTGAAATCAGTTTTTAGTTTCTTTATACTTTCTAAGATTTCTGGAAAAAAAGTTTTTTTTTTTTTTTTTTTTTTGAAATTCAAAATTTCAGACTAGTAGTTGCTGGTTCCCTGTGTTGGGAAAAGTTTTAGGGAATAGCCCCGAAACTGGCTCTTGCGGGGCTGAAAAAACATCTAATGCATCTTGGTCAAGACTAGTATGAGAAATGTTTGGAAGAGTTTTTTTTCATTGTATTGATTACAAGAAATGAGCGTTTAAATTGAAGAAAACTAGTGTTTTTGCTTCTAGCTTGATTAGATTACAAGGCTTTGGATCCTTTAAAAATAGATTTTGAGTTTCAATTTTTTATGTTTAAAAGTTGAGTTGATAGTTCAAGAGGAAAAAATTCCATAAATCCCCCCCATGATTTTTAAATTGAAGTAGATACAAGAGAGAAGGAAGAACTAAATTATTGGTCTYACTAATTTCAATGGTGAGATTGTTCTAGAAATGAAGTTAATTAGACCATGCATAACATTWTTTTTGAAAAATTGTTAAAATTGACTTTATAAACAAATCTAGTACATCACTTTCTCAAGAATTTGCTTACTTACGATATTATGCATGAAACGAGTTTGACTAAAAATTAAAAAAGATACCAAAAAAGAAGTGAGGCTCTTTCAAAATTCTTCRTCCCGATCTTTCTTTTCATTACACAAGCATGATATATTTATGCCATTGATCAATGAATGTAGTGGCATGAGTCGGTAGGTATTTTGCCCAAGCTATCAATCATAGGCTACAACCTGAAGAGTTATGCACCAAATAAAATATAGGAGATTTCGCATAGACTATAAGAAAAGTGCACATGCTACAACATAGGATATTTAGTATAGGTTAGGTCATTATRGTTGTGGCAACAAAATAAAACAAACTACTCTTTACTATTGACCTCTAAAGCCCCAATGTCCCCTAAATGGCCACTAGAAATACTAGGTAGGTTTGTGTGACTTCCACTTTTTACACGATTTAAAGAAAGTTTTTGTGTCATTTTTGAGCGACCTTCCCTTTTTTCCCCAATTTGTTGCCCTACCATAGCCAAACAATTTTGCCTTGCCAAAGCTACCTACTAAATTGCTTTTTAATAGAAAGGCTTGTGACTTTTGTAGAAATTATTAGATTTCTATGAAAATTATATTTTTGAAAATCTTGTTAGAAAATAGACATACACAAAAGGTTTCAGAAAATTATGTAAAAAATGGAAGTCACACAAACCTACCCAATATCCGTAGTGTCTACTCAAGGGACATTGGGACTTTAGAGGTCAATAGTAAAGAGTAGTTTGCTTATCTTATTGCCACAATTCTAGTGGCCTAATCTATACTAAATTCTAAAATACACAAGCATGCACTTGATTGCCAACATTAATTTTAAAAAATACTTAAAAATTCTAAAATACACAAGCATGCACTTGATTGCCACATTGAGGGTTTTCAAGACTCCAAAAAATTAACTGCCGTTATAGAGCATGTGTAAATAAGCTAGTAGCACCCAAATGTAACACTAATTGTATAGCAACTAAAAAACGACCTAAATCCAAGAACAAGTAGACCTAAGCACAAGTGGATCCAAAATAGAGAGGTGGGAATCCAAGTAGTTCTTTCAAAAAGTGACCAATCACCCAAATGTGATTTAAGCTTAGAGTGTGTCGCTTTTAGGTGTTTTTGTGCCTACTTTGGTATTAGTCCAGTGTATACAATAAGTGCATCTACATATTTGTTTTCAAAATTTGTAATATGTTCATACAAGCTTGGAAAAATAAGCAACCAATTTTGTTGATTTCCTAAACCATTTCCTAACAAGCACACATCATTTTATCTTGAAGCTACCTTCAAGATCTGCAAATTTAAACCAAGTGTTGCATTTAGGTTCTTCTACCTTAATTGAGGATTTGGGCCTTTAGAAAGGACGCATGCCAACAACATTCCCCGGCGGAAAATACTCACAAACCACGAGCACCGACGCGTCCCGACACTGCACCGTTGCGCACCCCATTTGCGACGAGCCCCGCCACACGATTTGCGTATAGTGCCCGCACTCCATGAACGCTGGCTCGCACCGATTTGCCCCGTAGTCGTAAAACTCCCGCTCAGTCGTCCAATACTTCACCGCCCACTCCGCCGTGGTGTCCCCGTGCGAGCCCCAGAACAAATTCTCCCCGTACCCATTGTACCCATTATCGCTCCCGTTCCGTGAATGCACCAACATCTCGCACTTGTTGGCCTCGCGCTGACGACGCCCGTGCGCTTTCGCGTACGCCGCGAGTGTGGCATTCCATTGCAGCGGAGGTAGCTTCACTTGTGCTCGAGCTGCATTGTGGGGCTCCAGAAACTCCTGGGCTGTGGGAGCCAGCGCTACTACTGGCTCCGTTTTGGCCGCCACGACCAGGGCATCATGACAAACGCTTAATCTCCAAAGAAGTCCGGCGAGCAGATACAGTTTGCAAATTTTCCAACTAGCCATTTCACAAGCTCCCCAAATCTCCGATTTTGTTAACGTTGATAATTTTATTCTGTTCCTAGTTTCTCGTAGAGTCCTGGCTGAAGAAATTCTCGTTGAGAACACCAGTGACATGAGAGTTTTGAAGTCTTTTTGTAGAATCGACTTCGCATGGAACTATTCAGTTCTCTTTGGCACTCTTACTCATTTCCCTCTTTTCCAACTGGTTTTGCATAGAATGTTGGTATATTACACAGAATTTAAGGTAAACGATGCAAAAAACAGTATAATCAATGGACCTAACTAGCTAATTACGTGGTCTTCACAAACTTTGTTACCAACTACAACTCATCTAAACTTACTCTGCTGGACTACTGTTTTGTAAGTCACTCTGTGGTACAATCAATTGATAAAATTTCTTGATATCCAAATCTCATTCCCATTTTTCACCTAGCTCAGCGAGTTTCACTTTGAACACTGTATTAATTGCTAATTTGTTGGAGTACATCCTTCTCCAATCGACTAGATTCTGCACGCACAACGGCAAATAATATTGTAAGAGGTCAGACGATGAAAATTAATTAGTTCACCTCCATTTTTGTTATTTTGCCTCCTCTTGCCCTTAGAAAGGAGTGTAACCGAAACTGATGGGGACTCGATAATAGAGCATTTTACAGCAATGACTGTACAGTACAGTTCACTTGATAGTTGCAATAATTCTACAGACACAAAATCTTCAATCAAACTGAGCATTGAAAGTTGCACCACGCACGTGAGAATGATACAAAGATTGGAATACAGAACTTGTGAATTAGATTCATGATTGACTTACACTCTGAATAATGTTGATGTCCATTGAGATTCAATTCAATTGATTTCGAATGAAAATGGCCTGGGGTGGCCTACTTTCAGCGATTTAGAACCACGCATGCAGCCACTTTACAGACCTGTGCTTGAGAAAATAATTCAGAGGCGGTGACCTTCATGCAAATTACTGTAGCTACTAGCTGTAGTGGTCTCACAGATGTGCCGGCTGATCGATTTGTATTGGAAATTCTGGCCGGTTCGATTATCCGCCTGGCTGGTGAGTCACCTGGCTTGCAAGTGGCCGTCCTTCCTGCAAATTTGCAAATTTYCAGCACCTGCAAACTGTACGAGGCCCTGGACAGGAGGAGGCCGACCTTCACGAGAACTACAAGGTAGACAAGTCTTGAATTGCAATCTCACTATCTTGGGACCAACTTTTCAGAGGTGTGCGCTTGTTTCGTGAGTCAAACCCAAGTGGAGTTATAATTCTAGGATCCAAATTGTAATTTTTGTGAAATTTGAAGTGTTCAACTTTGAAATCACAACACGGCATATAGACTAGAGCTATGAACACCCTATGAACAACCCATTGAACCACCTTCTTATGTATCTATTAGCAACTAAGTATTCACCAATCATGTATTGACACGTGATTGTTAATGACATTAATGCACTGATTAGGTCAGATTTCTAATCACATTTGGATGCTTGGAATGAACGGAATTAGGGTCAATTATAGGGTTGTTGCAAGAAACACTTACCGGTTTTGGCTCAAAATGGCTCAAAATCAATGAGTCCTCTGAGTCCTGTGACCCTTTGAAATAAAATTTTTTTAAATTGAAATATATTTTTTTTAAATTGAAATAAATATGGATAATTTGAAGAGCAATGAGAATATTATGTCTCTTGAAATTCAGACCTAAGAAAAATTTTCTCTAAATATTCTAGGCAATGGAAAATACAAGGAAAATAGCTCTTTTTTCACTAATTTGGTAAAAATAGTAAAAAAATTCAAAAAATGAAAATAAAAAAAACCATTTTTCTCCAAGTAAA